>CM061547.1:274720105-274883970 GCA_030864215.1 Capsicum pubescens | reverse complement strand
ACTAAGGAGTGAGAAGGCGGAGGAAGGTCGGCGGAGGAGGAGGAGGAGAAGAGACGGAGGGGAGTAGGAGGAGGAGGAGGAGGAGGAGGAGGAGAGAGGAGGAGAAGAAGAAGAAGAAGAAGAAGAAGAAGAGAAGAAGAAGAAGAAGAAGAAGAAGAAGAAGAAGAAGAAGAAGAAGAAGAAGTAGGAGAAAGAGAAGGAGGAAGTAGGAGGAAGGAGGAAGAAGAGGAAGGAGAAGAGAAGAAGAGAAGAGAAGAGAGGAAGAAGAAGAAGGAAGAAGAAGAGGAGGAGGAGAGAGGAGAGAGGAGAAGAGAGGAAGGGAAGAAGAAGAAAGAAGAAGGAGGAGGAGAGGAGGAGGAGGAGGAGGAGGAGGAGGAGAGGGAGAAGAGAAGGAGAAGAAAAGAAGAAGAAGAAGAAGAAGAAGAAGAAGAAGAAGAAGAAGAAGATGAAGAAGAAGAAGAGAAGAATGGAGAAGAAAAAATTCAGTCTTGAGAAGAAAATCATCTGAAGAAGAAA
This sequence comes from Capsicum pubescens, assembly GCA_030864215.1. NCBI lineage: Eukaryota > Viridiplantae > Streptophyta > Magnoliopsida > Solanales > Solanaceae > Capsicum > Capsicum pubescens. The sequence continues at coordinate 274,883,454 of CM061547.1, read as the reverse complement.
GAAAATAATAATTAAAATTATATATATATATTTAAAAAAATATTTAAAATAAATTTTTAATAAAATATTTTCATTCTCACTCTCTTTAAAGAGTGAAACACACTCTCTTGTCATGTCAGCGTTGGAGGGGTAATAATTCATTTTAAAATAGTTCAGGGGGGTCATAGGACCTTCTCAAAGTATAAGTATGTAGTTGGGATTTGGGGTAAAGGTTGGGGAGGTATTTGACCATTTTTTAATATGTATTTTTTTTATCATATCAAAGTTTTAATATTTTAATTTTAAATATTAAATTAATTTAATCTAATTTAGCATCGCAAATTAGTGACCCTCGAGAAGCGAAACGTGACAACTATTTTGAAAAGAAGGGAGCAGATGTTAGTGTTTTTCCTTTAGACGCTCGTATGTATTGCAAATCTAGATTAGTTGGGTCAGCGGCCAGATTTGGTTATACGCAAGAAAACTGAGATGTTTGTTAAGCACTCCTAACTAGGAGTATGTTTTAACTGTATACTAAGTGAATAGATTTCGGAATATTATATTTCAGGTTGTTTTAGTTTTTTCTTTCGTCAGAATCGTATGTTCTTAGTATTTTGTGAGCTTATTGTTGTGTGTGTAATTATGTCGTTGTAATAAAAAATACGAAAAAGGCTCAAAAATACCCCTGAACTATCTGAAATAGCTCAAAAATGCCCCTCGTTAGATTTTTGGCTCAAAAATACCCCTCCGTTAAATATTTGGCTCAAAAATACCCCTCCCTCTAACGAAATCCGGAAAAGAATTAAAAATACCCCTGAACTATCTGAAATGGCTAAAAAATATCTCTCTGTTAAATATTTGGCTCAAAAATACTCCTCCCTTTAACGAAATTCCACCAAGCATGCCACCTAGATAAAAAAAAAAAAAAAATCACGTGACTATGCCACATTACCATCCACATGTAAAATGTTAGTATTTTTTAATTATATGACATTCCTTTCTTCTTTATTTTTATTTTTATTTTTATTTTTTTGTAAAGCAATGAAACGGAAAAATCAAAAAACCAATCTTTTGCTAATTACTTCATTAGTGTTTTAAAAGTTCTAGATTTCACATTTTCATTAGTGTTTTAAAAGTTCTCAATTTCATCTTGTTATTGTCGTTTGGGATGAGGGACAGCTTGATCTTGATCTAATGTTGACTCGGAGGAGGAGCCAAAATTTTAATTTTTAAGCTAGCAAATATTGATGTACTAATAATTGAGTTGAATTTACTACATGCAAATTCTTTTTTAAAATAAATGAATTCCTTTTAACACTTGTTTAATCATTCGAAATGAATTCATTTTTCTAAATTCAGTTTTGATGAATAATCTTATTATTTTTAGAACAAGTTTGAAAAAAAAGTAAAATGATACTTAATATTGATAAATTATTCTTTAATTATGTCATTCATTAACTTTTTGGAGATATATGCCACATTCAAAGATTCATTAATTTTAGATTAGATGTGGTATTTATTAAATCATTTTAACATAAACATTTTGAGTAAAAGCTAGCAAAGTCAAACACATCTTTTGAGTAACTAATTTGAAGTTTAGTTTGAAATTTGTTACTTTTACGAGTAAATCTTAATTTTAAATTTTATACTGGCCTAATAATTAATGGGTTTATCAGTTTAATAAGACTCTTTTGTTGGGTTTTACACTTTTAAACCTATTAACAGGATAAAACTTGTTTTTTTAGATGATCAAAGGAATTTGATAATAGCGATGTTACATTTAATAATTTTTTTTAAAAAAAAATATTATGTAACCACCGTTTGTCTACTTTGATTAAAAATTAAAAAGTCGTGTAAGTTTTGTCCGTTTCACTGACGTTTTTAAATAAAAATAAAGAAGAAAGGAATGTCATATAATTAAAAAATACTAATATTTTACATGTGGATGGTAATGTGGCATAGTCACGTTGTTTTTTTTTTATCTAGGTGGTATGCTTGGTGGAATTTCGTTAAGGAGAGGGGTATTTTTTAGCCAAATATTTTAATAGAGGGGTATTTTTGAGTCATTTCAGATAGTTCAGGGGTATTTTTGATCCTTTTCCGAATTCCGTTATAGGGAGGGGTATTTTTAAGCCAAATATTTAACGGGGGATATTTTTGAGCCAAAAATCTAACGAGGGGCATTTTTGAGCCTTTTCCGTAAAAAATATTAAATGATGTAATTAGGCTAAATATATAAACAAGAATAATATACCTAGTGAAATCTCACAAGATGTGAGAAAGGTAGAGTGTAAGTAAACCTTACTACTACCTCGTGGAAGTAGAGGAGAGATGATTTTCGAAAGATCCTTGCCTCAAATGTAGCAAGAGTAGATAGACTGAACAAAACAGATTAAACTTAAATGTGTAAACAAATAAATAGATAAGTAAAAGAGTAGCACAGAGATTTTATCCTAGTTCGAAACACCGTGGTGCCTACTTTCAATACTCTTGGATTACAAGGGTTTCCTTAGAGCTTTCAAAGTATAGTCAAAGTACAGATATGGTGGACAAGTTCTGAAGTTTATTTTGTTATTCAGATTTTGTGACACAACCTCAACTGTTATAACTAAGTTGACTCGATTCTTCTCTTTTGTAACTATTGTAAACTAAAAAGTACAAAACTTTATTGAGACTAAGATTGAACACACTAAGAATCTCCTCTGAAGTTGTGTTATGTCTTTGGTCTTCAATCTTCTCTTTTATAGCCTTCAGCTGATTCGGCTTCTTTGCTCTATAAGGAAAATCAAGGGATTTTTTCTCAATCAAGGATTTGAATTGATTCCTTGATTGAAGAAGTGCACCATATGGTACGTCTGTTATTTCCTTTTACGGGTACGCAGAATCTGTATATGTAGAACAATAACTTCAACGTTAGTTCTATGTTTAAAAACCAGAACACAATGAAGTGCAGTAAATACCCTCAACACAAGATCAAAGTGATCTTTCTTAGAAGTGTATTTTATTTTCAGAAATAAAGATGAAAACAGAAATGGCCAAGTCGCCCGAATTCACAGACTTTCCTTAAGGAAATAATTCCCCTCACTTTACCCGAGGTTGCGAAATTTTTCTCCCAGGATAAAATGGCCAAACAGACCAACTGTAGTGGTACCTCAAACAATTGGAATATCTTCGAACTCACTTAACGGATTGACTGATCACACAGAGTATTTGTAAAGACAAGAAGAGAGTTTATTGCAGAAAAAAATTCATATAAAAACCTGTGAATGAAAGCAGGTTTATATAGCCTGTGAGATGCCTCTTCAAAAATGTGGCATTGGTTCACTTAAATGGTGTGATATTTCTGGAAATTCATGTCTGTTTACCCAAAGAACGTGTCGGTTCGAAGCAGTGTATCATTTCAGAAAATACTGTCTGGTGCGTTGCATTCGGATTAAATTTACGTGAAATAAACTTTGTCCAAAAAGATAGATCTCATCGATCATTTTTCAAATCCAAATCCAAATTCGAGCAGAGCGAGCGACGACAACAGCACGAGGCATTTCTTATTTATTGCCTCACTTAACATGTGAAGTAAGTGTTTTCTATTAAAAACAGTTCATAGTTCCCTTCTCCCACCAATGTGGGAGAATTAGTGAACTTTCCAATTTTGGGAGTACACCTTCTAAATTGGTGTTTTCTTTCTTCCACCATTTTTCTCTCCATTTTCCATTCACACCTTTTTTCATACATATTGAACCCAACAACGTCCATATCAGATATGTTTGTACGTGTGATGCAGCCTTCTTTTCTCGATCATAAGCTCATAACCGTACATGTCCATATCAGATATGTTCATGTAGAGGGTGTGATCTCCCTTCCTTTTCACCCTTCCGTGTGAGATGTTGTTGTGATTGATTTGTCAATGTTCTTCCTTATTCTTTTGAGATCTAATGAGATCTTTGATTGATGTGATTCCAAATCCAGTGTTTCCTCCCTTGTAGGTAGGGATCGACTTCCTTGTAAGTGGGGATCACCCGATATACTCCTTCATATTTTGCTCCTAGAAGATCTACTTCCTTGATGTGATCATATCTTCAGTGTATCCTGCATATATTTGTTTATTAGTTTGTCGTTATTAAAATATATTACGTAAATATGGGGCTAACAAAGTCATAGGCTCAAACTGTGCTAACGATGATCTGGATTCTAACAGCTGGACTTTTTTTGGTTTGATCGATAACGCAGATAAGAAGGCCAATTATGTTGTTAAGGTCTGTGGAGTTGATATAACACCTTATCCTGTTAAAAGAGGTAAAGAGTCCACTTTCAGCATTGCTGCAACCACAGGTAATTCGCGTGGTAATCTGTTCTATTGTTTTTGTTTTTAGTTCTTTCTTTCGTTCATCTGTAGCTAAGACCTTGACGTAGTGAGTCGTGGATCTGAAATCTTTAAGAAGTTTAAATTGATGAACTTGTTGGTTATTGAGGTCGTTCTTGCCTTCTTACATAAGACTAGAAATGATGTGATACTGCCTGCGTCAGGGCATTCTTGTTTGTTTGGGAAAATGGTGGAGCTCCTGGTCTCAAAATTAGATATCAAGCATGTCAAAGTGTATATTACTGGGATAAAAGTTCTATGGTAGGAAAGTGACCGGGTTTTTGCTCTTGCAGATGATAATATCAGTGGCGGAAAGTTGGTAATTGACGTCAAGTATTTATTCCTTCATGTTCACCAAGAGACTCATGACATTTGTAAAGAGACGTCTTGTCCAGTTTCTGGTGATTTCTTGCTTTCACACTCTCAAGCTTTACCTGGAATCGCTCCTCCAGTAAATCATGTTGATCTAATCTTGTCATGGATATTATTTTCTCGTGCTTCATTCTGCATAACGTTAGTTTCCATTCTCATTATTTAACTGTGTCAACCCCTCAAGTGCTTGTATAGCATTATAGCCTGGTTTTGTAAAGATTTGCTTGCCCTTCAGCCTTTCATGATATTTTATCCTTCGTCGAAGGAGGTTTAGAAGAAGTCAGGCTCATCTGTTTGATATATGCATTACTTTTTAAGACATTCAATGTTGTTATGTGAAATGCTGTTTTGTCTAAACCGATTATAGATGATGATAATGCCGTTGTATGGTATCCTTGGTATTCTTTTGTTTAAACGACGACACACCCAGTGCCGTTTAGAGAGAGTGGTGTGTACAATATTGCTTTTGCCTGTTCCTGTCAAACTTAACAGGATTGGTTTATTCAGGGTTCTTTCTTTCTTGTTATAGCTAGTTATTTGGGTTTTCATTTTACCTGTCCATAGGAACTCCCACCCTTTTTGCTCTCTCGGTGAACCCACAACGTTAGGGTTGAAGGTGAGGGGTGTTGGTTCACCACGTTAGGGTTGAAGGTGAGGGGTGCTGCTTTCCATTCGAGAAGTTCCCTGTGTTGGGATTTCTGTTAGTAGCTCTGAGATTATCACCTTCTTATCGATCCGAGTGAGATATTTAGACTAAATATAAAAAATGAACAGTTTATAAGAAGAAATCTTTCTGTGGGATAATGTTAGGGTGGTTTTTACATTGTTCTTCACATTACCAAATTGTCAATTTCTGTTCAACTTAAATTTTGATTCTGCGAATTGGGAGAAAATGTGTTGTATTGCCTGCTTTGTCGAACCTAACAGGGGTTGGTTTTATACAGGGCTCGTATGCTCTTACGATGAAAATATTGGATGAAAGCAATCAAGAGTTGTCACGCATAACCTTTGGTTTCAGTATTAGTTTACTTGCAGAACCAATTCCAATAGCAGATGGTTGAGTAGTCTTCACTCTGAACCAAGTGTGTCATATACTATACAAATTCTGTAAATGTATGAAATTCACTTTTATTAGTAACCAGACTCATTCTTCTATTCAATTGTAAGAAGACGAGAGATCTCATTTCCTCTTTGGGTTGGTGTTTGCATATCTTGTTCATTCACTCCGTTATATTCGGTGTCACAACACGCTAGGCAAGTAAAATTTATAAGAAGCTGAAGGGCCAAGTACAGAAATGGATAACTAAGAGCCAGAAATCTGAACTTGTACTTAACCTGTTTCACAATCAGTTCTCTCCTGTAACAATAACAGAATTGAAGAGTTTGCGTCTCACATTGCCGGTGAAAGAATTGGTAATTTAACCTATCTATAGGTGATTGATTGATCTCTCACTAGCTCCATTACTTTGAACATCATATGCTGTTTTCAACAACCAGCATGATCCAAAACATTAATAACCTTTCTGGGGAAATTTAGGCACGCGTTGGATCGTCTGGAGATAGTTGATGTGTAAACAACAACATTTCTGGTGTGGCATTGACAGGCAGCAAGTCCTTGGAAGTTGTTGACTTGAGCTCTAACAATCTCTAAATGATGAAATCAATAACCAAATGGTCGAACCTCAAATTCCTCTCCTTTGTTTGGAACAAGTTCATGGTTGTTCGATTTTTCAGGAAACAACTTCTTAGGATACATACCAGAAGGTAACTTCAACACTAGACCAAATTTCTACAACGGCGACATTGCAAACTTTCCCTTGTTGCTGATGAAACTAGTTTGCGCTGACTAAAAATTGGAATTTATCCATCTGAAAATTTGCTTCTTGGAAAAATCCCAGAGGGTCTCTTCGGTTTACATGGTTTGGAGTAACTTTAATTTGTCATACATTTCTCTTGATGGTCCGGTATGGCTCCAGGGAGCTTAGACAAGTTGCAGAAGCTGAAGACACTTGATTTGTCACATAACTCTTCATCCCTGAAAACATTACAAATCCTTGGAAATTAATTGCTTCCTTCTGCTTTTTTTGGTAAGTAAATTTTTCATTAACCACCAACTGTGCAAATCACAAAGCAAGCTAGATCAGTCTCCAGCAGTTAAGTTTCTTACAGGCCAATCCTGCTCAGCTAGATACTGGAATCAGAACATGCAGGTATGTATATACTGCTTACAAACCAACTGTGCTATGGTTCTGACAACCATATCTGCTGCTCTCTCTTTATGCTCACAAACCCTGGTATTCCTTTCCTTCCAAATGGAGTGAATGAACTCTGCACAAACCAACTTCAACAATCTGGCCAGTGGGGTCTTCCCTTTGGTTCTATGGATTATCCATTGATATTGTGATAACCATTCCCTTTGGTTCTATGGATTATCCATTGATATTGTGATAACCAATTTGGCAGGGATGATTGCTGTATTCTTAGCCATTGAAGTAATCTATTCCACACCCTGGTAGTATAGGAGCATTTGAGCTGCTTCTTTCCTGTTATTCCCACAAAGCAACATTATTGGAAATTTCCTCCAGACTTCTTTAGGGTAATGCCAGTCAGAGAACTTTCCCAGTTGGACTTCTTAATACTTTATTGCTATAAACGATGGAGACCGATAGCAAAAGATGAATCTGAATTAATAGAACAAGAGAGTTATTCTATGATGCGTGAAGAAGAGAGTTATTCTATGATGCGTGAAGACTTTTTAGGTCTTGATCAATCTCTCTTTTGTTGCTAGACAAGGTCAGCCTTAAGGCAGGAATGCTTCTGGTGTAGGAAGTTCCAGTGGTAAGTAAAATGAACTCTACGAGTAAAGAGAACAAGAACAGTATTTCTTGTATTTGCTGTGGCTGCAGAAAGCTAATATCTAATAGGACCATCCAAGCTCCCTGATGCAAGCTGAGCGCCAAATAACCAGAACAAAACATGTACATTTCCCATGGAATGCATATATCCCTCTATTCCGGTTGGTTTTTTTAGAAGATGGTGTAGCAAAAAGAGTTGGAAGAATGATTGAAATATTCTGTCTATAATCTTATTAAACATGGAGCGAGGGCTTCAAATAGCCAGTTTTGCAAACAGAAAATCTGCAGAATAATATTCAAAAGCGTGCATATAATATCTCAATTAGACTTGCAACAACAAGAACAACATACCGATGAAATCCCACAAGTGAGGTCTTGAGAGGGTAGAGTGTACGCAGACCATACCACTAGAGAGGAAGGTTTCGATCCTGCGACCACCAGGCTAGAATCTTGTGCACCGACCAGTGAATCACTCAGCACTTATTTAATATCTCAACTAGACTTATCTGACTAAATTTAAATTTAAATGAGGACTCATCCTACAGCTAAACTAATTTGTAAACAAAAGGTTGATTCAGATGGCACAGTAAGTTCAACTTAATCATTTATCCTAACAAAACATTCACCATCTCATACGAATAACTAAATGAGATGGTGATAATGTCTAGTGGCAATGACAGGAGGACTTCATTAACTTTTGATCAGAGTAAACCTTAATAAGGAGGAACCTAGAAAGTTGGCAGGTTCGCTTCCGACACAAACTGCAGAAAATGCCAACCTTCAGTTTGAATATTATACGTAAGCTCGTACCAGCATCAAATCTTCCAATTTTCCACGGTTCTCCTGGGTCACATTTCAAATTCTCAAAGGCAGAACCACCCATCTGTTCAGCAGCTTAAGCAATTTCATGATATTCTGACAGAACACTCCCTATTTATATCAAGCCACTATCTTCTTGACCAGAGGAAGATTTAAATTCCATTGAGAAAATTCAAGTGGACAGCATACTCTAATCATCATCGCTCTCCTTTCTCCATTCTTCCTCGTCAAATAGATCTTCAGGTGGATCATAAACTACAATATCTGGGAACAGTTCCAGAAAATCATCCTTCACTTTTTCTCTCAATTCGGGGTAAGGAAGAAGCCCCTTTAACATAACACGATAAGGTAAAGACATAGGAGGTTCAGGAGAGCGCCTCATTTCATCATATATATGCATTGCCTCTGAAGGTAATCCACCATCTAGAAAAGCCCTGACAAGATCGCCAAATGTATGCTGATCGAAAAGCACGCCTTCTTTCTTCAAATCTTCCCATACTTTCTTTGTTTCGTCTACCTTTTTGTTTCTTGCGAGCATGAAAAGCATATCCCTGTAAAAGAACATGTCTGGCTGGTACCATATTTCTTTGCGCACAGCCTCGTACAACCTCATGGATAGGTAAACGAGATCCTGTCTTTGAAACTCAGCAAGAACGGAAACGAGGTCTGATTTGAGTAGACGAGAGACATGCGACTTCATAAAACGCTCAAACCTAACAGTGTTCGACTGCAAGCGCTTAAGCTCCTTGGCAACCATCAAACCTTCTTTCCCCATTTCTTTCTTGCGCCTCCATATCGACACGCTTGGGCTCGACAATGACGCTGAACCAGTAATGATTTGTCTGATACTGCAGCTATGCTTTGATAGCGAGGCTCGCCGCACAAGCTTCTGACCTTGACGCCACATCTACAGCTGAGGTCACTCAGAAGTCACAACCATGCTTAGTTCATTGCAGGCTTGGCCTTTTCATTGAATTTCCTGAAGAATATACATGTAGAATCAAAAGAATTTTTTGAAAAATTTTAGAAGGCGCAAAGATGTTATATACCTCCCCTTGTATTGTAAAACTATAAAGAAATCAAGTATAGCTCTACTTCATGGATAGCGCATTACATTAGAGTAATGTGGAATGAATCAATGGAAGAGGATTACTACAAATAGCTCGGTGACCTAAACCTTGATTGGTCTTGACATATGAATTAAGAGCACTAATATCATGCTTTTTCATTAGAGAAGTATAAAACTCATTAATAAATACTACTTTGAGCCATATCAAAAAGGTTTGACAAATTAGTATCAATCAGAGGCCACATATTATATTTTTGGAGAAAACTATCGTCTATTTTACTTAGCAGTGTCGCAGTTATCTTCATCAACTACTATATCTTAGTCCCAAACAAGTTAAATTCAGCTGTGATACAGTCATCAACATCACAATTAGTTGATGTGCGCGCAAACTGACCTGGACACCACGGTTATTAAAAAAAAATTATCAGGCCAACATTATACCAAATAAAATTGGAGCATTAAAGATAAAAGTACTAAAAGATCTCTATATTTTTTTCTTTGAATAAAAACAGGAAGTCGTAAACAATTAAACGGAAAATCTCAGTAAACAACAATATTAGTTATTACCAGAGAAATCGGAAAAATTACGAACATCAGCTGTGAATTGAAGCCAAAAAGTTGAGAGAAAACCTAACCTGGAATCGGTACACGGATGAGAAGTTGAAGAGAAAGCTGATTGTTCTAGAAAAATTCCTTCTAATCATAATTACTGTTTTACCCCTAATATGAAGTTAGATCTTCTAAATTGCCCTTATAGATAGAACAAACCCAAGAGGCCAAGATGGTCATTATAATTAAGGGGTCGTTTGGTACACGTGGTAGGAAAAATAATTAAGGGGTCGTTTGGTACAAGTGGTAGGAAAAATAATTTGGGATTAACTTTATTTCATGTTTGTTAGAAGGGATTACTTAATCTAACAACTTTTATATCATATTTTTTATACTAAAATCGTGGAATTACTATTCCATGAGAAGGGAGGGATAAAATAATTTCATAGGATATTTCACCTTATGGGATATTCTTACTTATCTCAAGTAGTGTATCTAACGAACCCCAAAAGGCCAAGCTAGCAAGATGCTTAATTTAGAATTAGGGATAATTAATTTCGAAATTAATTTTAGAATGAGTTTATTCATTATTTGGTTAGGATAAAATGAATTGTAGAATTATAGTGTTACTTTTGTTCCACGTTGAGGGTAGGATAACCAATTCAAAATAGTTATTCAGAAAAATTAATTCTGTGATAACTTGTTTCCAACCGAATAATTGGGGGCTGTTTTGTAGGGCATATAAGAATAATGTGAAATATGTATACGTATTAATAATGATTCATTAGCAATGTGTATTCTTATTTTAGTTGATGAGATGTTTTTTTACAGTGCTAGGTTTGATATTATAAATAACATGAATTGTATAATTTCTAAAAAAAAAAAAAAAAATTGCTTATAAAAATATCCTCCGTAACAATGGTGGAAAAAAACGTGGAAAGAATTTTGAGGGACAATTATATTTTTAACCATATTAATGCATGCATTACAATTCATTATATTATCGATGCCTCGAATTTCTATGTATATACACACACACAAACCCCTTAATATCCAACATTAATTATACATAAGATCAAAAATTATATCAAACAAGATATTACTATGGAAAAATTACATAAACTAGCAACCTTAAGATATTAATTACAAGAAATAACAATAGTTTGACAAAATTACAACTAATAACAAAAGTAGCAATATTTTACCCTTTTTTCTTAAAAGCACGTGAAATCTACTCTCTTATTTTCAATTCCGTATTTTTACTCTATTTTACCTATTTCACTTCCCCCCAACTTCCTTTTTTTTTCTCAAATTCCCCCAAATTCCGCATGAAATCCCACATCTTCATAAAGATCATCTCCACTTTTTAAGGTAAGTTTTTATTTAGTTAATGCATGTTATTTTTTTTCCATTTAATTTTTGTTAAGGTGTTTTAGTGTCGCCATTTTTTCAAAATTAATTTGTGAAACTCGTCTTTTTGGGTTTATTTTGTTTTCTGTTGAAATTGTACAAGTTAATGTATAATGACTCAACATGCAAATTGTAGTAGTTCAGTTAGAGAAAATCAATCGAAGAATTTAGTTTTCGATGAACTACCATCGTTTAGTCTTGGTTTAACACAAGACGAAGATTTTAACTTGGGTTCTACTAATATTCTGTCTAACGAAGGTGTTATCATTGAAGAGTTGAGATAGAAGCACTGTAACAATCCCGAAAAGATTGTGGAGCATTGACAAAATCTTCATCCCCAAAATTCATAAAATTTCAAAAATCAGTGAAAAGGAAAAAAACGGATGAAAAAGGAGAATGTAGTAAAATTGCAAGTCCCGTTGCATCAGATTATGAATCTGAACAAGAAAAAGTGGAGAAGGTATGGTACAAAAAGTTGTGTAAGATATTTGTATTTATCAATGGCAGGGTTTTTGTATATATATTTTTATATAGAAGTGTATTATGTATTCTGAAAATACATTTGTTATATAATTTGTATATGTGTTGTTATACTCTGTTCTTGTAAATTAATTGTACAATTCATGTATTCACAAAATACTTATGTGTTTGTTGAAATATAATTCTAATATGTATTCTGAAAATACATTCAGTTTAGATATGTGTTTTTATGTTTACCTCTAAGAATTTTATTCGATGTTAAGTTGTATTTGATAGTCATTACATTTTGAATGTGATATGTAGTTCTTGTTTGTTGAAATGTATTTTTTACATACATCAGGTGACGATAATTTTTGTATTTTGATGTGTTGATAACTTAGATATTGACATGTAATGTAACTTTTAGGATGTATTTTCTTAAATATATGTGTTGCACAGTTTAGACATATAATTGTATTTTTATGTTGTATAGGTGTTGCGTTCTCAAAATATACATGGCAAGAGTAATTCATGTGTATGTTTCAACTGTTGACGGTGTTCCAACTATTGATTTTGATTCAGATCTTCTTCGCACAAGATATGCTTTAATGTTGTGGCATTATGGTTCGAGGAAAGAAGAAGAGAAGGCACAAAGTGATGATGAAGCACCAATGAGGCAACTTAGGGATATTGGGATAACAGAAGATATTGAAGTGCATGATATTTGAATTTGTTGTATTTTACAATAATGAACTTTAGGTAGACTAAGATTTAGTTGAATATTTCTTAGGTTTCATATGTCACTTTAATGTTGAAAATTGATATCTTAATATTTTCTTTGCTGTAATTATTAGATTTCTTATGTTTAAATTTCTAAAATACAGTTGTCCGTGCTTAGTTTATGCTACTGTTATGCATATTTTGGTATGAATATGTGCTTTCTAGTTTTGAATATAATTTTCAGCATTGAATATGTATGCTTCAGTCATTATATGTATTTTTCAGTTATGCATTTGTATTTTTCATTTTATGCATATGTATTTTGAGCAATGTACGCGCCTTTTTTCCAATTTTGCACATATACTTCTGAATAATACATAATTATTGTATAGTTTTACATAAGTCTATATATTTTTATGATGCGTATATATTTATGATTAATGCATAAGTATTTTACCAGAAATGTGTGTGTGTGTGTGTGTGTGTGTGTGTGTATATATATATATACACATACATACATACATATATATATATTTGTCTGAATATATACTTTTTTGGTCATGCATATGTATGTGTATTTGTCCAGTTTAATACATATGTATTTTACCACATAAGCATTGGTATTTATGAGTTATTCATAGATTTTTTTCATATATGTATATATATCTATGAATAATGCATATTAATGTATGATTAATTTATATGTGTTTTTAAAAAAAAAAATGTATTTAAAGTTTTAGTTATGTAATTGATAAGTCATTATATGTATTCTTAATTACTTTTATTTATTACATAAATGTATGTTAACTTATTCTTATTTTTTATAGATTGGCATAGTTTTTTATTAGATTTTCATATGTATTTTTTTTAGATTAAAAATTTGACTTGTGTAACGTACAGTTCATTAAATATAAATAAATGATGTTACACGTCTTGTATACTATATTCTTAATGATAGCATTTGCAACAATTTAACTACAAAAAGTTCAATAACATTAAAAAAAACTATCAAAATTTAGAATCATATAATAATCAGTGAAAAAATGAAGCAATTATTTTTTGACTGCATACATCAATAAACTTATCATTTATTATATTTTCTATATGAACGTCTATTATGAATGAACTACAATAATTTATTTATTTTTCGAACATATCTCTTCTCGATTTTTTACGATTCTTCTTTGCAGGTCTCCCAGGGGGTCGCTTGTATTTTGAGGGCAAAACTATCTCCTCAAATATCTCTTGTGAAATTATCCACTCATTTTGTGTGGTAGAGGATAAATGGGAAGATCATACGTTCTTAACACAATTTTTAGCTTGTATAGATAACAGCAATATGGTCCCTTTTGAAAACTCTTGCTATCAAGTACTGCACAAACATGCACACACAATATCTCGGTCAATTGGAATGCATAGTAAGAACTTTTTTTTTTCTTAAGACAAACAATAAAATATTTATCCATGTCGTGGATTGTATAGACATACTCTGAGGTTGGTATAACCTGAAATTATTAATACAAGAATAATTTTAAAAAAATAATTGACAATTCAAATCATTCCAGTTTATCAAATGTATTTATTCTGAAGCAACATATGTATATTACAAGTCTTAATATGTATATTTATGATATGCATATGTATTTTCATGACAACATATAAATTATTGCATATGTATAATATAAATACATATACCTGAAAACATTTGAAACAGACAGTGAACACATAAATAGACTGCATATGTATATTATAAATACATATAATTGTTAAAATATATAAAGTCAAATGCATATAGCTGTTAAAATACGTACTTTAAAAATAACTATTTCGTATATACAAAAATGCAAAACGAATTCCAATAAACATGAACATTTTTTTTTAATACTAGTTATCATCGACTAAAATTCAAATTTATCTTATAACAATTGTATCTCAAAATTCAAATTAAATAACGACATGAATAACTATAAATGTGAAAGAAATAATTCGCTCAAATCATTTTTTTGAGAACTGATAGAATTCATATACAATCTCAAATTTTGGAATTTCATGACTATTACACAACTTTGTTGTAAGTTTTTCAGCAATTCTCGTGATATTTTTTTTTTATGAAATTCACAAACATAATCAAGTTTGTTTATCGATACCTGTAATTGGAGAGTTGTATTTTTAATATTTTCTTCAAAATTTTAGAAGATCATCAAAAATATTGGAAGCACTTTGTTTTTTGAATTAGCTTTGATTTGTTGTTTATGAAAATTGTTGTTTGAATTTGAATTATGTTGATGTAAATTAACGACAGAGGTAAAAATAAAAGAGTCATATAAGGTAAAGAAATCTGTTTAATTAAATGTGGCATAAATCAAGGAACACTTTCATTCCTTATTTAACTCTAACTGATTAGATTTACTTTTTTTAATTTGAATCTGTATTTTGGATTTTGATTTTAGTTTCTGATTATTGAAAATGTTTTTTGAATTTGAATTAATTGTTGTAATTTAACAGTGATGTAAAAAAAGAGTTTTAAAAGGTAAGGGAATCTGTCAATTAATTGTGCCATATATTATGAAACCGTTTTTTCCATTTTAAACTGAAACTGATTTGCGTTATATTAGGAACATAATATTCTGTTGTATATGTATTTAACTAGCAACAGTTTACCCAAATACAAAATACATATTGCTATTTTTTGTAATTTTGAAATTGTTGCTAGAAAAGCTACAATTAAGACTCTATAGTTGCTATTTTTGAAATTTTCTCTATTAATATTACATATTGCTAATAATAAATTATTTTTTCCTAATACACTCTACCAAATAATTCCTTAAGAGTATAAACATAAAAAAATATGTCATTCAAATAAAAAAATAATTAATTATTTTTAAAAAATATAAATTTAATAAAATAAAATTATTGTGTAACAAAAAAATGAAACATTTATATTTGTTGATGCACACAAAGATAATTGTGTTGGTGGCGATTGTAGTGGTTGGTACTATTGGCTTAATGGTGGTAGTTATTGTGATAGTAAAAACGATCTATACTATTGTGACCAACGTAATATTTGGTGGTTGAAAATGTGTTGGTCCTCAACTCTATTGAATATGCCACATCAATTCATTCATCATCATGATCCTGACAAATAAAAGTAGGTTGAGGGTTCACCTCTTGTGCAACTCAGTTACATTAAAATGTAGAGAAAATTGTCAAATACCCCCCAACCTTTACCTCAAATTCCAACTATACAACTATACTTTAAAGAGGTCCTATGACTCCCCTGAACTATTTTAAAATGAAATATATACCTCCCCAAATGCTGACGTGGCAAGAGTGTACGTTTCACTTTCTTTAAAGAGAGTGAAAACTGATTTTTTTTATTAAAAATTTAATTTTAATATTTTTTTAAATAAATATATATAATTTTAATTATTATTTTTCTTTATTTATTTTCTTTCTCTTCTTCTTCAATTCATTTTCTTTCTTCTTCCTCAATTCTTCTTCTTCTTCTTCACAAACAATGACATCAATGACATCCAAGAACTCATCAATGACATTTTTCTTTCTTCCTCTTCAATTTTTCTTCTTCACAAACAATGGCACTAAGAACTCATCAATGACATTTCTTCTTCTTCTTCTTCTTTTTCTTCTTCTTCTTCTTCTTCTTCTTCTTCTTCTTCTTCTTCTTCTTCTTCTTCTTCTTCTTCTTCTTCTTCTTTCTTCTTTTCAACAAAACACAAAAACTATGGCTGCTCCCCCCCCCCACACCAAATTCTGAAATTCCATAAAAAATAAATAACTAATTCCATTCCATTTCAAGAACACACATCCCAAATGGGTCTATCTTCAATTCCATCAAAATGACAAAATTAACAATTATTTCAACAATTGGTGCAATAGCTAAAATAAAATTTGGTGGTGGTGTTGCATCGATTAGTGGTGGACAGTGGCGGCGCCGCCTTCAGCGGCGGCGCTGCGCTCAAATACGATTTCACGGCGATTGGAGCATCGGTTTTGGATGATTTTTGTTGGGGTGTGCTCGCATTGAGGTGGCGCACCTGTTGGGACTGGTCCGCGATGCCAAAAGTCACCGGAGCTCCGGCGATGGCGGCAGGCAGTGGTGGATTCGCGATTTGACGGCGCCGCCGCCGCCAACTTGGTTGATTCAAGTTGAGTTGCTCACATGAATTTTTGGAAATGTGAACATATTCATGAATCAAAATCTGGTCCTTCTCCTCAATTAATCCGGATTCCTGTGCTTCCAAAAGGAAAGAAAAATGGGAAATGGAAAGGGAAATTCAAAGAAGAGAATATATATATATATATATATATATTAAAGAATAATAATTAATTTTTTATATAAAAAATAATATTACGTGGATTTAGGTGGCATTACATGGCAGGTGTGTGTTGCTCACTTTCCATTAGGCATCTGGGCGTCAGCGTTTGGGGAGGTATATATTCCATTTTTAAATAGTTCAGGGGATCATAGGACCCCTTCAAAGTATAGTTGTGTAGTTGGGATTTGGGGTAAAGGTTGGGGGGAATTTGATCGTTTTCTCTTAAAATGTATTATTAAGTCTTTATTCATTATTTAAATTGAATTTCTTCATTGTACATATCCTTAGTATTAATGTAAGTTATGGTTACATTACACTTCTAACCACCAAACATATTCAAAAAGCCTTATGATGACTTTACCTTACTTTTTTTTCTAAGTCAATAACACTGTATCAAACTCTTCCTCTCCTTATATTGTTATGGCAGTTTCCTTATAAGATAAATGACTTTCGTAGTTATTCGACTCGACATAAATTAAAATTTGTTATTAATAATAATACATCTTTTTATTCTTATCTTCACCACTCTTTCTCAAATTTTTGTTGTGTGACTTAGCCATCGAACAACCACAAATATTTAATTTTAATCATATGTTTCAAAAAAAAATTATTTAATATCTAATCGGATAACACAACATAAATAGAGCTTTCAACCACAAGGGTTGGTGTGGTGGTTCAGCACCTCATCCCTTAAGTAAGAGGTTGGGGGTTCGATCCCCACCTCTGATGAATGAAAAAAATTTTGTGGCCAGTTCCCTACCTCTTAGTGCGCTGACAGTAGGAGCGGAGGATTAATCTCACGGCTGCCGGCTGTGGGGATACCTTGGGAAACAAAAAAAAATAGAGCTCTCAACTAACATTTTAGCACTTCAATTTAAACAATTTGATTTTTTAATACACACTCGACTCACAAATAAATTTAAAAAATGCACATCCAGATATGTATTCTAAAAGTAAATTTTTAAAATATATTGAACCAATTTAAAATAATTTAATATATCTCAATAAATATTTATTTTGAAAGTTACATTTTTATCTATCAGTGTGAAAAAACTAATAAGTATGTCTGTATTATACGTATTGTTATAAATGTATTTACATTATATTGAATGTTTATCAAGATCTAATAAGATCTAGTTGATATCTATCAGAATTTGATGTATCTGTCTATTAGTGTGAAAGTAGGAGTAAATTCCTCCTATAAATAGAATGACTTCCTTCATTGTAAATCATCCTCAAGAGAAGAAATAAGAATCACTCTCTCTATTCTCTCTACTCTTCTTCTTGTTCTTTATTATTTTATAACACGTTATCAGCACGAGACTTTGCCGAACAAGGTGAGATTATAAATCTGAAGGATTTCAAGGTTAGTAATTCTTTGTGTTATCTTTCTTTTGCTACTACTAATATAATTATTATTGGATTTGAGGAAAAATAATTGGTTTGGAACCATTTATATTTTAAATTTATTCCTCAAGAACAATATTACCAAAAATGATGATAATATGTTGGGTTCAAGTCCCATCGATTCATGCCTAAGACGCTTTATATGGATAAGATGTTGGGTTTGAATCTTAATACACCATATTGATGATATTATGATGGCTAAGGCAAAATAATTGGTGTTTAATGAAAAGTCATGAAATTCGCCCCATTGAATATGCTCTATTCCACGAAGTGAATGTAGTAGCAATATATGATAAATCTGAAATATGACAACTTACTTCATTCTTGAGGTGTATGTGGTAGCAGTGCATAATATGTCTGAAATAAGACAAGTATTTGAATGCACAAATATACGCGTGGAGGGACAATATGATAATGATCATAAAAAATGATGATATTTTCACACGCTTATATGATTATAAGATATACTAAAGAAAAATTATCTATATCATATGTATGCCTCGATTTGCTTCTGAAGTAGCAAAATCTTGAAAGAGGTTATAAGCTATCATAATTTGTTAGGTTTAAGACACGATTATATTCCATTCCTGGGGAATGAGAAGATTATTAATTCAAACGTGCACTTGATTGTGATCGTATCACAACTCACCTCCGAAAAAGGTTGAATAATTTTGAAATCTACTTTTAAAGTAGTAAATCTGAAATTTATTCATATAATAGTAAATCTGAAATTTACTAAAGCAAAAACACATATCATGGTAAACTTGGAGTTTACTAGATTAAAAGTTCATAAGTTGACATGAGCGATTGTGATATCCTGAAGATGTGCATACTAAGTATTGAACATATATTGAAGAATTAGAAAATTCTTCATGAACTTTAATGTTGCTTGTACTCATGATATGTTGGTTGGACCAACTAATTTTGGGATTGGATCCCTCAAAATCTGAAAAGAATAAAAGGTGAATAAGTGTCCGTTCACCTATCATGTGATATGTTGAAAAAATGCATCAATAAGATGATCACATGTACATTCATGATCAACCTACATTTGACATTCATAAAGTTACTTGTTCAATATAAATTGAGCATAATTTTCAGATTGTGTAATTAAGATAATTCATCTTGATGGTGATGGTTTAGCATTGAATACCTTCCATAAATAGTTGAACCATTACTAATGAGAACAAAGTTTCATGTATTGATATGAAATATGATATATTGCATACAATAACATTTGTATGCATTAGACCAATATATTATGATTATTTCTTCCCTCTCAATTGGTTCAAGGTCAGAAACCAACTATTCCATCTAATAGTTTTGATGTGCGGTATATGATTAATAAATACACCATGATGCACAAAGATGGATTCCTCAAAGAAGATGGAGGATGTATGTTAGTTTTCCTAACATAAGGGGAGATTGTAAGCAACTATGAAATATGTTAAGAATTATCATCAGATCCTCATTCAAAAGACAATTCAAGTCAAATGTCGAAAATATCTCATATTTAGCTGCAAGTGCTTCTATTTTGTGTCCTTATAGGATAAGTCTATGCATGCGTGAAGCATGATAGACCAATCGATTCCAAATGAAATAATTCTTGAAAAGGATAAGGAGAAAATAATCATGATAAGAAGACAATGTGCTCTTGAAGAGTCTACGACATAACACATCATGAAACCTTATGAGAGGTTTAGGTACCTGAAAATAATGAAGTGATGAGATCTCAAAATGTTATGTCGCATTGTGAACCGATACAAAATAAGAAATCGTCGATGATATCTTTGATACAATATTGGCGCAATATTGTAAAAGATTATGAAGATCTGAATTCTACGTTAATTTAAGCATGCTGATGTAGAAATATTTATCAAGTGGCTTGAAAGGATGCATTTTGGTAAGCGTTAAACTTATTTGATTTGCAGTCCAGACACTTGAAGATGTCACACTTGACAAGTTGTATATTGTTACTTGACAAACATCCATATGAAAATCCCTAATGGATTCAAAATGCCCGAAGCATATAAAGTTTTTGGATTTTTTTTTATTATCTTCATAAGATATAATTTGATGATTTGAGTATCGTTGAAACTCTTGGAGAGTTTTCAAAAGCAATAGAGTATTTTCTTAGATAAGAAACATGCAAAAATTGAATAAGGATTCATTCTGACCTCAAGAAAAGAACGAGGAACTCCTTGGTTATGAAGTACTATATCTTAGTGCAATTGATGCACTAATGTATCTTGTAAATACTACAAGGTCTGATATAACATTTTTTTTTAGTTAATTTGTTAGCAAGTTTGCAGTCCCGATCTTATTGGTCATGCTGATTTTAGATACTTATCTGACCTACATAAAACTCGGTCTCAAATAGGCTATGTGTTCATATATGGTGGTACTGCAATATCTTGGAGATATACAAAACAGTCTATTGTAGCCACTTCACCGAATCATGCTGAGATAATAACTATTCATAAAGCAAGCCGAGAATGTGTATGGTTGAGGTCCATGATACACTTATTCGAGAAAAATATGGTGTGAAATATGACAATCTATCCATAATTTTATACGGAGATAATGCATCATGCATAACACATCTTAATGGAGGATTCATAAAAGGAGATAGAACGAAGCACACTTCTTCAAAACTTTTCTACATACATGAGCTACAAAAGAATGGTGATATCAACGTGCAACAAATTCGTTCAAGTGAAAATGTGGTTGATTTATTCACAAAGTCTTCTCCAATTACAATTTTTAAGAAGATGGTGCACAAGACCGGGATGCAAAGTTTTAAGATGTTCTCATTAGGGGAGTTAATATGCGTTGTACTCTTTTTTCCCTACGAGATTTTGTCCCACTGAGTTTTCCTTGTAAGGTTTTTAATGAGGCAACCAATATGCATATTGTTAGAAATGTGTACTCTTTTTTCTTAACTAGATTTTTTTTCTACTAGACTTTTTCTAGTAAGGTTTTAACGAGACACATTATCTATCTAGACATTCAAGGGAGTGTTATAAATGTATTTACATTATATTAAATGTCTATCAAGATCTAATAAGATCTAGGTGATATGTATCAGAATTTGATGTATTTGTCTTTTAGTGTGAAACTAGAGCAAATTCCCAGCTTCCTTCACTCTCTCCATTGTTTATTCTATTGTTCTTTATTGTTTTATAACACGAACAATAAACACGTATATATTTATGCATTTTTCTGAACATAAAAAATTTGACAACACATGCTGTGTTTGTCTGTCCCTGCCCAAATTGTTTCTTGCTTCTCATCTATTGGCTAGTCTTCACACAATCAGAACCCTCTAACAATGGCGACTCAAAGGCTATTGTTCTTTCTACTACTTTCGTCTTTAACCCTTTTAGCACAATCACGCAGTAACACGAACCACGTCTTCTCACCATGTGCCGATGGGAAAGTGCAGAGATCGGATGGGTTTACTTTTGGAATTGTATTTGCTCCGAGAACATCGTTTTTCACTAACAGTTCAGTTCAGTTGTCTCCTTGTGATAAACGGCTTTCGCTTTCCTCGGCGAATTCTCAACTTGCTGTGTTTAGACCTAAAGTTGATGAGATCTCTCTTCTTACTATTAATACTTCCAACTTCTTCCCTGTATGTTTTTTTCTCCCTCTATCTCTCTTGTTTTTGATTTATACCGTTAATTGTTTATGTATAAGGTGTTCATACACTCTATCCTTCCAGACCCCGCTATGTGGTACGGGTATGCTGTTGTTGTTGTTGTTGTTTGTATAAGGACGAAAGTTGAGGTTTTTGTTGATTATTTGGGGAAATATGGTGAAATGGGGTTAGATCTGAAATGGGTTTTTTTTTGGTGGGTTTTGGTTTGGGGGTATTGGGGTGAGGTGGGGGTTGGAGGGGGGAGGGTTGGGGACAAAGGATTGCAATTGTTTGTATAAGACATTCTTGAGCTGAGGGTCTCTTGGAAATAGTATGGCTAGCTCTGAGGTAGTTTTAGCACAATCCCACAGTGACAAGAACCGCGTGTATATTTGCTCCAAGAACATCGTTTTTCATTAACAGCTCAGTTCAGTTGTCTCCTTGTGACAAACGGCTTTCGCTTTCGTCGGGGAATTCTCAACTTGCTGTGTTTAGACCTAAAGTTGATGAGATCTCTCTTCTGACTATTAACACCTCCAACTTCTTCCCTTTATGTATTTTTTTCTCTCTCTTTTTTTTTTTTTAATTTATATTGTTAATTGTTTGTGTATAAGGTGTTCTTGAGCATGAGGGTAATATTGGAAATTGCTTCGATAGGTAGCCTGCTTTGTGGGATTGTACTGGCTATGTTGTTGTTGTTTGTGTAAGGATGAAAGTTGAGGTTTTTATTGATTATTTGGGGAAATATGGTGAAATGGGGTTAGATCTGAAATGGGATTGTTCTAGTTTTAGGTTTGGTTTGGGGTTTTTGCCTGTGGGGTGGGGGGATAAGGATGAATGAAAGAGATGTAATTTTTGTATAAGGATGAAAGTTGAAGTTTTTATTGATTACTTGGGAAATATGGTGGAATGGGGTTTTGGATTTGAGATGAGTTTGTTCTGGACTTCTGTTTTTTGGTTTAGTTTGGGGTTTTGTTGAGAGGGTGCGGTGGTGGTGGTGGGGGCTAAGTGAGAATGAAAATGGATGTAAGTTTTTGTTTAAGGCTGAAAGGTGAACTTCTTATTGATTACTTGGGGAAATATGGTGAATGGGATTAGATTTGAAATGGATTTTGTTCTGGTTTTAGGTTTAGTTTGGGGGGTGGGGGATGCGGAATAAAGAAGAATGCAAAGGGATGTAATTGTTCTTGATTATGTCCAGCGATGGTAGAAAGTTATAGCCATAGTTTTTGGGACATTGTCTTCCTAAATAGGAAGATGTGGAGATTGAGGATTATGGTTTAGTAAGTAGTCGATTGTAGTTTTTGGGACATCGTCTTCCTAAATAGGAGGGTGTGGAGATCGAGGATTATGGTTTAGTAGGTAGTCAATTGTTGTTTTGTGTTCCTTATTACCTGTTGTTCTGCTCTGGTCCTTTGCTTCGGCTACCATATTATTTGTTGTTGATACTTATCTGATTCCCCTTTATTGTTAGCATGACTTCATTATTATATTTTCTTTTGATACCTGATTATGATATGCTTTACTTGAGCTGAGGGTCTAGGTGAAACAACCTCTCCACCTTTACACGGTAGGGGTAAGGCTGAGTAAACACCATCCTCCCCAAACCCCACTTGTGGGATTACACTGGGTATGTTCTTGTCTTCCTAGAAAAAAGTACTAGGGGAAACAACCTCTCCACCTTTACACGGTAGGGGTAAGGCTGAGTAAACACCATCCTCCCCAAACCCCACTTGTGGGATTACACTGGGTATGTTCTTGTCTTCCTAGAAAAAAGTACTACTCCTTGGCCCCAATTTGCACGAGGGTGTTTGACTGGGAATGGAGATTAAGGGGGGAAAAGCTTTTAAAACTTGTGGTTTGAACACACCATAGACAATTCGGTTGCTGAATGAGAAGTTTAAAGTTACATTATTTCTAAATATAGAATAGTGTTATTTGTATTGGGACAGAACAAAAAGTAATCAATGATACCTAAATTGGAATAGAGGGAGTGTTTAGTATATATGGAGAATATAGTGTGGTTTGGTTTTCTTCTGCTGCTGTTTTTAACTTTTTATGTCATTCACTTTAAGCTAATGGAGGACAGTTATTTCCTAAGCATCTGTTTTTCATGTATTTTTTTTTGGCTGAATATCCGTGGATCTTAATTCTAGAACTAGATCTGTTGGACTTGATTGATATTCTTATACTGATGAATGCTAGTATCCTTCTTTGTTACGATATCCCATGATCTGTAACTATCTGAATTTTCCTTTATTACCATTATTGTTTGGGTATGTGCTGATGAATTCTTACTTCGTTCTTAATCTGATGTTTGCCTCCTGCCACTAATTCTATCTTACTCGTGTTGGTCCTCCAGATGTCTATGACTTAATGCACTCTTGAATTTTGTTTTAGGAGTCATTGGTAGCACCAGCGTGTAACCTATAGGTTGGTATAAATTAATAATACAACATCATTAAGAGAACAATAGCTTTCATTTGTATAATTATTGAAAGCAATATGCAACTTATACCTAACTTTTAATAAAGATTAGTAGTAAAACATCAACAGTAATAATTTGTATATATTTAAAGGTCTAAGCAACTAAGCCTTAAAAATAGAGCAAATGGTCGTAAAAGTTTCTTTACTATTTAAGGAAATACGATGTGAGTGTTGAACTATGATTTGTGCTATTCCGAACTCCAGGTGCCTTTATCCATCAGTATCTTCTCTTATATGACCACAATCTGGGAAGTGGGAATTTCAGAAATCGGGCCTACTAAGCTTTGGGGTGAATTAAGTCTGTATCATAAAATAGGTTCACCTCTTTAGTTAAGTACTAACTCTTAAGTTTCGGGGCAGTAGCACCTTGGTGTCCGGTAAATATGTCTTTATACCTTCTGATGCCTTCCCCCTTGCGCTGCTTGACCTTTCGACTTGATGATCGCCACAACTGAAGCAACAATTAGCTTTATGACACGGTTTCTGGGGTTTGCACAATGACTGACCTTCCGAGGGGTCTCAACCTCTGCATTTGTTCCCTCATCTGCACCTTGTACTCTCTCTGTCGTTCACAATTGGCAACATGGCGAGCACGGAACGCCCTACAACCACCTCTATCTGCCTTACTGTTTTCTTCAATAAAGGTTGAGATGAAGAAGAGCTAATGGATTCCCAAATTAGGTTTTCGTAACGGACAAGCCAATACTAGTGCTGCTGTTTTGGGCTTAGTTTTACCTCTGCTTGCTGATTTCAATTTTCAAAGGAGGCCCATTTCCACCTTGTATCTTTTAGGGATGGAGTGAATAGTGCTTAATGGTCTTTGTTTTTCCTTGCCTATCAGAGAGCTTTAGTGGGAAAGCAAGATGACATGCTTCATATTCAGCCCTCGTATTCTTACTTACTATGTTTTAGGTTTCATGGCAAGGTGAGTGGGTGCTGGGAATGTGAATCGTTTCAAATACCAAGTCACACACTAGATCACAGGCTTCCAAACTGTTAAGCCTATAACCCGCAGACACTGAAGGGCCTGCCAATGTTGTCAATACCTTAGGATATGTTTCCAAAACTTTACATGCTTGCAATATGATCGTGCTATTATTTTATTATCATCTTAGAAAATGTGCCTTAGCCTTTTACTTTTTTCCATCGTTGCTGCAGCGGGCGGGTCGGATAGGATATGGACGAGTCAAAAATTGGTTAAACAAAAACAGACAATATCCGGCCCGCCCATTTTTAGCGTAGATAAAAAAATGGGTTATCCGATGGATAATATTATCTATGGCTTCAGGAATAGTCAACTAAAAACACAAGCTAAAAGCCAAATAAAGCTCAGACCAACAGAAAGCAAGTGCTCATGAAAATAGCAAGCAACCAAGTGAGTATTTATAATATGGATATCCATATTATCCATCTAGATATGCATTTTTTCGACGGATAAGATGGATAATATTCATATTTGACTCATTTTATCTCTTCGAAACAGCCTCTCTACCTCCATGAGGTAGTGGTAACTGGTAAGGTCTGCGTATTCTCTACCCTCCCAGACCCCACTTGTGGGAATTCACTGCGTATGTTGTATAAGATGGATAATATCCATATTTGACTCATTTTTAAAAAGTCGGTTATCCAACCCAATATCTAATGGATCGGATGGGATGGTTACTTGTTTTCTCAACCATTTTGCCAGCCCTAGTTGCTGCCCTGTTATATCACACAAGAAGTCTTCTATTCTTCTTCAAATATGGGGGAGTCTATTACACTTAATAGCTCATGATCTGCAGCTCATGTTGGAAGCTCTTTTGCTAATTTCATAAAGTGTTAATGCTCGTTTGTTTATCTCAACCCCCTAGGCCCTCTTCTTTTTGCTGCATCCTTGAGAAGCCTCTTCTGTTTCTCTTTTTTCTTTTCTGTTTATTTTATGGGAGAGGGGTGGGGATATTGTGAGAAGGGGAGTGATTTATTTACCGATTCACACCGAGTTTAAGGATTTCTTAAATTATTTGTTATCAAGTACTATTGTGTTCCTTTCATGTTTCTTCTCCTATCTGGGCCGTTTTAGCTCAGTTTTTGTAGCTAGCATCAACTGTTACAGAAACATATGCATGCATGTATCTTCATTTTTCCCTATCTGTTCGCATTCTGCAATTTATGAAGCTCATTAGTACCTTTTATTTGGGTATTGGCTGAGTACTTTCATCCTCCAATATGCTTACCTGGTGATCGTTGGTAAAATAGCAATTTGGTTCGAGTTATTGCTTGATTCCTTCTTTAGTTGTTGTGATATTGGACTTATCATACTTCAATTGAATGAAGTGTGGCGTTTTCATCCAACTACTAGCAGAAGTTAATAGAGAAAACAGATTGTTAACGTTCAAAAGAGCAATTCAGTTGTATGGATGCCACTCTGGTGATCCATCGAGGCTCCTCTCATCTTTTCTTCCTGGCTCCCTCTAAGTTTGAAGCTATCTTGTCTGCAGACACAAGCCCCAAGAAAAAGAAAAAGAGAATCCACATTCAATTTCCTTAGCAAGTATTAAAAGAAGACAACCAATAATACAAGTCACAAGCTCCACAATGTGTTGTGCTTCCATGTTTCATTTTGATTCTGCAGTTCATCTTTTTTATTGTGGGAAACGAGTATCAAGTAAAACAAATAGTTGAGTGTGCAACCCATTTCTAGTGAAATCAAGGAATGGAAAGTCCTGATCACCCAAAGACGGTGTTAGAATCCAGTCCGTTTTTATAACCATCCTTTTATTCTTCCAACCCACCATGTAAGGGACGCAAGCACCATCTATCGGTAAGGAATTTGACTTGTTCACCAAAGCCAAGTTTTTGTTTTACCTTTAGCCGAACTCCCTCCACCCCATCAGATCATTACCAAACTTTCTTCTTTACTTTAAGTTGAACACCCTCCTCCAATTTGTGAGATACCTAAATTGTCTTTCTTGAAATTAACAGATCATGTCTTTTCTGAGCCTTTATTAATAGTTGGAGGCTTGGAGCACAATCACGCACTTCACTTTATTGAAGGATGAATGTGCTAGATCCAATATCACAAGGACTAATAAAGGAACTAATCAAGAATTTGAGGACCAAAGCTACCATTTTCCCTTTTTTCTATTTTCGTATGCATCAACTGACCTCCAATGTGTCTTATACTGTATGTACAACAGGATTCTTACGGAGGCTACATGGTTGCATTTTCTGGTCGGAAATATGCTGCTAGGTCTTTGCCTGCTTTCGTTGCTAATGGTACATTCATCGTAACAAGTTTTACTCTGGTAAGTGAAATTGTTGTCAACAAGATCTTGGTGTCACATCGGTTGATTTGGTATCTAACAATAGTATGATGTTTTTCTTGATTAAGGTACATGAATTCAAAAAGGGTAGGCTGGAAAACCTGTATTGGAAGAGAGATGGATGCGCGTCTTGCTCAGGCAACTCTAACTTTGTGTGCCTCAACGGTCAGGACTGTGCTATCAGGATTAATAACTGCAAGAATCGAGGTGGCAATGTTGATTGTAGCCTTGGGATACAACTTACGTTTTCTGGCACTGATAAGCATGAATCTGTCTTCAATTCGTGGTATGAAGTAAAGAATCTTCGGCAGTACTCTCTTTATGGCTTATATTCCAATCTCAGGAGCTCTCTCACCGATCAATACAGCAAATTCTTCTGATTGTTTTTGAATGTTTGTATGTAGAGCTGTATTTTGTAATTTACTTGATTTATAGTAGCTTCTCTTACTCTATTTCTTTGTGCTCTCTCAATATCTTGATGGCTTTGTAATTTGTTTATTTACTTGTATGCGCATGTGGAGATCATTTGTCAACAGTTTCTCTTCCTATTTTCTCTAAGCATATGGTTGGTATGGCCTGTAATTTGCCTCATTACTATTTCTCACTGCACTTATTGTCAAACGGGAGTATGATTTTATTTGGTATGATGTATAATTTACAATCAATACTGTAGTATATCATCAATTAATTTTCAGAAATAGACCCTTTTTACCAAATCCATCTTGTCCTTTTTTGTGAAAGTATTGTCCTATTTTATTGTGATAATATTTAATTGGATATACAACAAAACACCCACAAAGCCAAAGATTCTTTGATCTTTCTTCTCATAGAAAGATGAACTTTTAGTTACTACCTCCGCCATAAATACTTGTCCATTTTTGATTTGGTACATATCTTGAAAAATAATAAATAGAGAGGTGATTTTACTATATTATCTTTTTAATATAATAAATTTTTTACTTTGAGAAATGCAATAAGGAATGTTTTGTATTTAATACTAAGAATAAAATAAATATAGATTAATTACTCATTAGTTTTATAAATTGGACAAATATTATGGGACATTCTAAAATAAAAATGTGAACAAATAAAAGTGAACGGGGAAGTATATTTTATTAAAGGTGAAACAAAGATGATATGATTAAATAGTTTCGAAAAATAAAAATGTTACAAACTAAAAGTGTATCATGTAATATAAGGCAAAATACCCAGAAAATTATACACCTTAATTTATTGATTATTTAGAGCCAAAATTACCTATTTTTCTTTTTAATCTGTAATTAAAAAAAATTGATGATATTTATTTTATTTTTTAAATATATTTAACATAATTTTAATTTAAAATTTAAAAAATTTATTCATTTTTTTCAAACTTCTTATCAAACTAGAGAAGCATGACTCGTGTCAGCACAGACCCAACATTAAGATATTTATTTGTCTTTTCAATCTTGATAATAAAAAATTTTAATAAAAGAATTGCATATGTTTTCTAGGATTCATCCGGAATCTAGCATGAGTTCAACGTATGTTATTTTAATATGTATTTAGATAATTTAAGTTGTTAACTATTGTAATTTATAATATTTTTTATGTATTTTCCAAATTAATATACGTTACTTTTCTTGTCCAAATTTTGGTGGAATTGATAGTCAAATATATTTTAAAAATAATTTAAGTTTTTAATTATTGTGATTTATAATACTTTTCTTCTATTCCAATTTCAGTGACACTAATATAATTTCAAAAGCCGAACAAATATTTTATATCTTTTAATTTTTTTAAGTTGTTGATTATTGTGATTTCTAGTATTTTTCATGTAATTTTTTTGAAATATATAACATATTAAATTTTTTTAGATATTTTAAGTTGTTAACAATTGTAACTTATAATACTTTTTATGTAATTTTTAAATAATATATGCTACTCTCCTTGTCCAGAGTTTTGTGTCGACAATAGCCAATTATATTTTTAAAATAATTTAAAATTTTGATCATTGTGATTCATAATATTTTTTCTATCTCAACTTATGTGGCACAATGCTTAAATGACCATAATAATTAATTAGAGGTAATATAGTAAAATCACGACTGAAGCAGCTGAAGCAGAAATTAGTCAATTTTTTTTAAAAAAATTATTAATTATTGTTAGTTAAAGTACTTTTTATTTCATTTTCAAATAATATTTGTTGTTTTATATCTTCTTATGTCCCGTCCCAGTTTATGTGGCACTAATATAATTTTGATAGTAAATCAAATATTTTATGTAGACATATCATTTTGTTATTCTTATTTTACTAATACATAAATGACTTATAATAAGGAGTGATATAGTAAAATCATCGTTCGAAAGACGAAAATTTAATTTAAAATATTAAGAGTTAATTTCGCATTTTATGTCTATTTTATATTTCATTAAATACTATTTATTTTTTTAATACCTAGATGACTCATAATAATTAATTAAGAGCGACTGATTATGTTATTTCTATAAAAGTTAATATAATTTTATCATATCCAATAGTAATCATCTATAATTCACCGAAATAGTATATTAATTAAATACGGGATGCTATATTTGCATATGCAAAATATGATATTATTAAACATTATTGGATAGTGAGTGCATTATATTTATCTTTCACGATAATAAAATTTTACTATACATTTTTAAAATTTATTTTTAACTTGATACATATTGACCAAACACAAATTCTAAGGAAATATTCATTAGAAATTTATTTTATTAAATTAAATTTATTAATTTTTTACTTTAAAATTTTAAAGTTGAGTTTAAATATTAGTATTTCTATATAAGAAAAAAATAATTTTAAAATTTAAATTTACTAAAATAAATAAATAAATAAATAAATAAAAAGATTAATTTTCTATATAAAAGTCAATTAAAATAATAAATTGATTTACTTTAAATATTTAGTTGCAATTAATTAAGATAATTTTTTATTTTGTCATGATTTATGCTGCACCGATAAAATTTTGAGAGTTGAATAGAACTTTTATCTATTTTTTTTTAAATATTTTAACTTGTTAATTATTGTGATTTATAATAATTTTTACGTAATTATCAAATAATATATTTACTCCTTGTGTCCCAATTTATGTGGCTTCGATATGATTTTGAGAGTCAACTAAAATTTTTATATATCTTCTAAATATTTTAAGTTGTTAATTATTATGATTTGCAGTACTTTTTTTTTTATCTCAATTTATGTGGCATTGTTAAAATAACGAGAGTTAATAAAATTTTTATATGTGGTAACAAATTATTGTGATTTGTGGTAACAAAATAGTTTTGAACATGATAGCTAATTAAATAAATTAAAAAAAATTTACTTCCAGTATGTAGTTATAGTTAATTAATATCAATTAATAGAATATATTAATTATTTAAATCATTATGATGAAACAATGAAATTATTATATATTGGGCCATGGTATGTAATTAAGTGGGAGTAGAATTTTTTTTTTTGGTAAGAGTCAATAAAATTTTTGTATGTCTTTTAAATATTTTAAGTTATTAATTATTGTGATTTGTGGTAACAAATTAGTTTTGAACATGATAAATAATTAAATAAATAAATAAAAAATACTTTCAATATGTAGTTATAGTTAATTAATATAAATTAATAGAATATATTAAATATTTAAACCATTATAATAAAATAATGAAATTATTATATATTGGGACATGGTATATAATTAAGTGAAAGTAGTTAGTTTTTTTATAATTGCCGAAACCACATCTTCTATATAACTAGAAGTGCAAGGTCCGTGTCAGCACGGGCCCAACAGTAGAACATGGGGATTGCAAGTTTTAAGTTTTAAGATTTATCTTGGAGTAGAAAGTTTGAGCAGTAGAATATTTTCATTAGTATGATTGAGCTGATGGAATCACAATTGAAACCTTTTTTTAATCTTCTTGTTGAATTTTGCGATCAGAAATATAAAGAAAAAAGAGGCGTAAATCTGATGAAATAGCTTAAATCAAATATTCAGCAGATTATTGATTTTCAATATCGCAAAGATTAAGAATCATGTAAACTTACCCGATAAAGAGAATACACACATTAGATTCGCTATTGTTTTGTTTAATTATTAATTTTAACACGGAAAAAGTGTTTTGTTTTTTAATAGAGAAGGAAGAGTTGAAATTTTCTTTTCTTTATTTTATTTTTAAAACAGATAGATGTTAATTAATATTGAGGAGCTGGAAGAAGTTGAGAAAGATGACTACACATATTTGATAGAAAATTTGCTAATGTTAAGAAAGTGCGAAGTGTTTGGTAGCAAATTTGTGATAGATACACGTTTTTTGTACTTAAATTTACTTTATTTATATTTAAATTAGTTTGTAAAAATCTTTTGCAAATAATCTTTATACTTCTTTTCTTTAATTTCTTTAAAATATAGCAATAAAATTTACTTATGCTTTATTCTTCTCACACTTTATTACATACATTTTATCCTCTTTAAATTTCATATGCCATTTTAGCCTCTTTAAACATCACTGTACATTAAAATCACGATTGAAGCAACTGAAGCAGAAATCAGTCAATTTTGATTTTTTTTTGTTAATTATTGTTATTTATAGTACTTTTTATTTCATTTTCAAATAATATATGTTGTTTTATATCTTCTTTTGTCCCGTCCCAATTTATGTGACACTAATATAATTTTGATAGTTAATCAAATATTTTATGTTGACATATCATTTTGTTATTCTTATTTTTCTAATACATAAATGACTTATAATAAGGAGTAATATAGTAAAATCATCATTCGAAAGACGAAAATTAAATTTAAAACATTCAGAGTTAATTTTGCATTTTATGTCTATTTTATTTTTCATTAAATATTATTTATTTTCTTAATACTTAGATGACACATTATAATTAATTAAGAGCGATTGATTATGTTATTACTATAAAAATTAATATAATTTTATCATATTCAATAGTAATCATCGATAATTCATCGGAATAGTATATTAATTAAATACGGGATGCTATATTTGCATATGAAAAATATAGTATTATTAAATATTATTGGATAGTGCATTATATTTATCTTTCACAATAATAAAATTTTACTATATATTTTTATTTATTTCTTTTTAACTTGATACATATTGACCCAACACAAATTCTATATATTGGGGTATGATATGTAATTAAGTGGAAGTAGAGGTTTTTTTTTGGTAATTGCATAAGAGGTGGTTGAAAATATTTTTTTATTTTGTCATGATTTATGCTGCACCGATAAAATTTTGAGAGTTGAATAGAACTTTATCTATTTTTAAAAAAGTATTTTAACTTGTTAATTATTGTGATTTATAATAATTTTTACGTAATTATCAAATAATATATTTACTCCTTGTGTCCCAATTTATGTGGCTTCAATACAATTTTGAGAGTCAGCTAAAATTTTATATATCTTTTAAATATTTTAAGTTGTTAATTATTATGATTTGTAGTACTTTTTCTTTTATCTCAATTTATGTGGCATTGCTAAAATAATGAGAGTCAATAAAATTTCTATATGTCTTTTAAATATTTTAAGTTATTAATTATTGTGATTTGTGGTAACAAATTAGTTTTGAACATGATAGCCAATTAAATAAATAAATAAAATTTACTTTCAATATGTAGTTATAATTAATTAATAGAATATATTAAATATTTAAATCATTATGATGATATAGTAAAATTATTATATAT
Source organism: Capsicum pubescens (assembly GCA_030864215.1). Taxonomy (NCBI): domain Eukaryota; kingdom Viridiplantae; phylum Streptophyta; class Magnoliopsida; order Solanales; family Solanaceae; genus Capsicum; species Capsicum pubescens. The sequence continues at coordinate 274,849,955 of CM061547.1, read as the reverse complement.
TGGAATATAGTATGTAATTAAGTGAGAGTAAAGAGATATTTTGATAATTGGATAAGAGGTGGTCGAAACAACTCTTCTGTATAATATAATTATAATAGAAAAGAAAAGAAATACAGTTCCTTTCTCAAACGCGCGAGTAGCAGTTTTTCCTATATATTACAAGTGCAAAGAGCGCAAAAGCATCCGATAGAAGGAAGAATTAAAAAGGCGGGAAAAAACACACACAAACACACAGAGAGCGCGCGATGTACGGCGGGAACAACCAATTCGACGGCAACGCAGCGTTTTCCGGCGGCGGTTTTATGCCGTCGCAGGCTACTCAAACCGCCAGCGATCATTCTTTCTCTCCGGCCAAGGTATGTGTTGTTTGTCGCTTGTAGGTTTTTAACCCTTTAATTGACAAGTATTTTGCTCCCTTTGGTTTGTTTGGTTTTGATTTGGCATGTAATCTAAGAAAGTATAGAAGAATTTTGTGACCTCAAATTAAAGGCATAATAAACTTGCGCTCAGTTTGCAAGTTAACACTTCAACTATGCACATCTAGACACCTTGAACTCATTTCTACTATTAGTTGGCCAAGCTTCTAAAATAGTTTTTTTTGAAAAGTGCTTACAAAAAGAATTTTTGGTGAGAAACGGTTTGTGTTTGGCCAATTAATTCAAAAAACACTTTTGAGCAACAATTAGTGTTTGGTCAAGCTTTTTAAAAGTGCTTGTTATGATTCGGGCAGATTAAGCAAATCACAAGCAAAAGGAAAAACAAGAACACACAGATTTACGTGTAAACCCTTGCGGGAAAAATCACGTGCAGAGGCAGAGGAATTCACTATAATGGAGAGAGAGTACAACGTGGAGACGAATTGTCTCAATGACGCATTTTCTGAATACCCAAAACAACCCACTAAATGCACTTATATCATACGTGCATACAAATAAGTCCTAGGTCCAAAAACATAAAGGTCATACCGCGGGGGCTTCCCCGCACCCTATCGGGATCAGTGCTGGGCTCTGGGATCGAGCCTATTGGCATGATCCCTATGCTACCACCACAGACCCCATTGAAAATCACAAACAAGGGTCGCACCGTGAAACTTTCTAGGCCGGATCAACAAAATTCAGGTCACAACTCTAACAGTGCTTTTAAGTGTATTTTTTCTTGAAAGTACTTTTAAGTGTATTTTTTATTGAAAGTGCTTTAAGAAAAAGCTATACTTTTAAACTTATGAAAAACTGCTTCTGCTATCCTCAAAAAGCACTTATTTACTTCCAAAAGCTTGGTAAAACACCTTATTTATAAAAATAGGTACTTTTAAAAAATTTAGCTTGGCGAAACAAGCTACATGACAGTTGAACACTCCAATCTACATGTTGATCATCTAGACACCTTTAAAATTTATTTGTCACGTTAGTGTCATGTGTCCGTAGGACACAGTGGGAACGAGTTGGAGTGTTTAGTTGTCAATTGAGAGCAAGATGAGGTGTCTAGATGTGCAGTCTCAATGTTGGAGTGCTTACTGCATCCAAGGGTGTGATCTAGTGGTTCAATGAAGTGGGTTGAGCACTATGAGTTCTCAGGTTCAATTCCCAATAGAGACAAACACTAGGTGATTTTTTCCATATGTCTTAGCCTTGGTGGACAGAGTTACCTATTATCTATTGCTGGTAGGAGACGACAGTATCCCATGGAACTAGTCGAGGTGCGTGTAAGCTGGCCCGAACACCACGATTATTAAAATAAAGTTGGAGTGCTTACTTGTCAGTTGAGACTTGTTTATTATTATGCCTAAATTAAACATATATAGAATGTGCCATAATGCGATTTAATCTTGTAGTCTTGAACATGCCACATAGGAAGTTGCAATTAAGGAATTATCAGAAAAACGAAAGATGCATTCTTTGTGAAATGGACTAAAAATGAAATTAAGGTCAACAAACTGAAACGGAGGGAGTATTTCTTTTAGCATGCGTTTATTTTCTGTGTATTTGGTTGATAATTTTGCGGCTGGAAACTGAAAAGAAATAAGGTTGGATGTAACTTGGGTCCTCTCTACACCCTGAATTAGATAACCTGCTTTGACCAACAAAGAATAGTTGTAACGACTTATGTTCTAAGTATGAGTGAGATATGTTTAAACAAGTAGTTATAATGCTTGATACTTTTAGAATGTCATATGAAAACAATTGTAATACTTCGTCCATCCCTGAAATTTTGTTGAGTTCAAGAGTTGGTGCATCTAGGCTTGGTATAAATTTGAGCATCCATTTTTGAATTTCTTTTTTTTTTTAAATGCATTCTTGGAAATTTTGTGAAGTATAGAAATCATTGTAGTTAAGAATATATTATTGGTGTTTAAATCAGTGTAGCGATAATCTAAAATGTTTGATTCCCCTCGGAAAGGATGGAGCATAAGATAACAATGCTTAAAATGCTAGATTGAATATGTGAAGACGAATTTTATGCAATTAGTGAGTTGATTGCCAGAAGTGGAAGAAGCAGCGGTGACAGGGAGGAAAGATTTCTGTGAAAAGCTGTGTGGAGTATATAAGCCCAAAGTGGAATAACTCTATTTGCTTGTACAAAGATCCATGAAACTACAGCAAATCTGGAATTCGTAAGGAAAGGAGACTGAAACTGTGTGCTAAGATGTTACTTTACATGTCACAGAAGAAGAACCAATTGAACATATAGTATAACGTAAGTAGTAAATTTGGTAGAGAACTTTGGAATTTGCTTCTACTTTTGGTTAAGTAAAGTAAATTACAAACTCAAGAGTGTTTCCTTTGGCATTTATCTCTTGGTCTTCAGAAACTTGTCAGTGTTATCATGTGGAGTGATTGATTTGGGCTTAGTGCGGCGGAAATAAAAGAATTCTTGAAGCATACTACATTTTCTTGTTTAATATAGCATCTTAATATAGTGGTGGAAAATTGAAATGCAGGGGTGATAACATTTTTCTTGCTTTTCTTTTTATTTCTTTATTCCCAGAATCGTGATTCACAGACTTTGATTCCATTAACCGTCAAGCAAATTAGTGAAGCCTTTCAATCAAGTGATGATAAGACAAATTTTCTCATTGATGGGGTTGATGTGAATAATGTAAGTCTCTTATACTCATGGCTTTTGCTGTTTCATTGAAAGTTTATACTGTACAAGATATGTGTGATTTAGAATCTGACATGCTCGTAGGTAAAACTGGTGGGTATTTTATTCAACAAAGCCGAAATGTTGACAGCTGTATCGTTTGTGGTGGATGATGGAACTGGGCGCCTTGACTGTTTTCGATGGTAATATTCAGTTTCCCTTTTCGCTCTTTTTAGTCCATCTCTTATTTTGGTGAGATTCTAATTGACTGATGGATATGGCGTCAATCTCCATTTGTCATCATAGATCACAAGTAGTGCATCTCTTATTGATAAAGGATTTTGAATTGTTATACTTTATGTAAAACACTAAAACCACAGTCTATTCAGTTGCTGCTATGTTTGACACAATCGACTTTGTGTTTTTAAAATTTAATTGTAAATTTGGTTGATCCATATGACGCAGGGTAAATGAAGCTGTTGATACCAAGGAAATGGAAGCTCTCACGTAATTCTTCTTCTTGACTGTGTTATTTTTTCATCTTATATATTTATCATGGTTTATCGTATATTTGTGGGTTCTTGTCAAATAGAAATGGCATATATGTTCGCGTACATGGACACTTGAAAGGCTTTCAAGGTAAAAAGCAGTTGATGGCTTACTCAGTCAGGTATTTCAGTACGAATGGGTTTCTAAATTGCTCATTTCTGTTTCTTTCAGTATATTAATGTTGGTTAGTATATGCACAAGTTACTAAACTTTTCCACTAGTGAAGTGGTCTCCTCTGGCTTGGAAAAGGCTATTTCCAGTGGGGCTTTAGGTTTTCTCAAAGAAAAGGTTTTTTAGTACATAGTTTGTAATCTATCCAGCATTTGTGTACACAATGCATTGCACAACATTGTTTCAGCATAAAGCTACTAACTTATCTTTACTTGAGACACTGCCAAAACATGAAACTCATATTACTGTTGATTTTAGTATTTTCAAGGTCCTTGCATGGTCTTAATAAGTTACTTTCCGTTGGTTCTTAAGCCCCAATTAATCCCTGCATGCCTTTATTAGTAGGTTTCTTCATAATGGATCTGAGATCTCTGTACTTCTCAAGTGTTGACTATACATGTATATTGCTGTTTCTATAATTGCTTAATTGGCATAAATTCTTTTTCTTTTTCTTTTTGGGCGCCGTAAGGCTTACTGTGTACAACTGTTTTTTTCTCAAAAGCATGTGAAATGACATGATAGTTGTTTGCCAACGAGGCAATTATATCTGTTCCATGCCTCCTTTTATGAACAGACACAAGGAAAACAGTTGGACAAAATTGGTGTGTAAACTTGCTACAAATGGAATTTTTGCATTATGATACATCCCTTAATTGTGATAAATCAATAACTGGGCAAATCAAATTTGTTAACTATATTGCCATTTACAATTGGTGATCATTTATTTCATTAACCATGTCTCAAAATATTTCTTCTTTAACCAATAAACATTCTGAAAACTCCAACTTGATACGCATAGATTATTTGCAAGAAAAAAAATTCCAGTGAAATAAAACGAAAAAGCATCTTTATGGATTGAACCACACCTATCCTTTTATATTAGCGTATGAATTTCAAGGGCAGGAAGCATGCAAAAAGTTTATGAGAGTTGTTATTTCTACTCATACTTTGTCTGGGTAGGTTAGAGGTGGATAACCCCCGATCCCTGTTCCCATTGTATCGGCTTTAATGACTTGGTGGTAAAGATCCTAATTTCTTATTTCTGTGGTATTTAGGCCTGTTGATGACTACAATGAGATTGCAAGCCACTTTGCAGAAGTCATTTATGTTCATAGCTACAACAGTAGGCTACGGGTATTTAGCAAAACTTCCTCGCATATGTTAAGCTAAAAAAATATATGTTAATCTGATTGAAGTTGTGTTTCCTTTGCCTCTCCAGAAGCAACAGGATAGTTCCTTTATGTCAGCTCAAGTGCCTAGCTCATCTTTCAACACTCCTTTAAAGGGATACCAAGCTTCAGCTTCAAATCAAGTATATCAAATTACATTTCTCTTCCTTCTAATTTGTTTGGTTAATTTTAACGTTCATTTTCAGATTTTTCACATTTCCTTTGTATGTCAATTTTTCACATTTCCTTTGTAGTCAATGATTTGATATTTATCTTCCATGTTTCAGTTCCCTGGATTCAACATGGACGGGATCGGAGGTGTACATAAAATGGTCTTGGACTACTTGCAACAACCATCGTGCCTGTAAGTCATTTGAATCTCCGACACTTTTGCTCAACGGGCCGTGCTTGCACTTTCTAGTGCAAATACCATTAAAAACACATCAGTATAAATGACCGCTGATTATTACATGTCAAAGTGCTTTTATGAATGGCTGCTGATTTTGTTGGTATCTCTTATTCTATCACATGCCATAGAAACAAAATTTTAAGAGTGTTATTCCTTGGTATAAGTCGAGATTCAAATTATTCACTTGTTTCATAGAAGAGTTATGAATGACATGCTGAACAGAGTCGTTGCCGGTTCGGGTACTTCTCCTTTATCCCCTGCCTTGCTTTGGCGCTCAGTCAGCACCTAAGGTGGAGTTCAACGTAATATTTTAAAGAAATGAAAGGGATGTATGGATGATAGATTAGATAAGTGATACAGTCAATAACAGTCTGTTCTCGCCTATTTGTAGATAGTGGGTCATGAACACTTTTCGCGCGTCAAATCCACTTTGGGTTTGAATGTCCTTCGCTCCTAGTCTCCTCATCTTTCTGTTTATAAAACAGAGCTTTTTCAATCTATGAAACAGCCGGAACTGCGAGAGTGTCACCTTTGGAGAGGGAGCGGCTTTCTTGTGGTAGATATTGCGGAACATCTCTCCCATCATTGTGGCAAACGTGTAATAACTTTAATTAGAGTTAATGGAGCCAGGAAGCATGCAAGCCAGTTACGACCATCCAGTGGACTAACTTTACAAAAAGAGAGAAGGAAAAGAACACTTAGTGAACTTTCTGCTTTCAATTTATATTGTGTGTTTTGTTAATAATTGTTAGCTAGATGGTTTTCTGGATACAACAGACAGTACATAGCCTTAAGCACATCCAGGCAGGACAAATGGATAGTTTATTTAGGTCTTTCCCTCTCAGGTTGATTTAAGTTTTTAAGACCTTATTCAATGGTATGAAATGATTTTATCCAATTGTGTGCTCGATAGAACTAGATGTATTTCAGTAGAAATATGAAACCCATGCTACCAATTCCTGAAAGTAATCTTATCAGCTTAGTGAAAACAGAACAACACGTAATGTGTGAATTACGTCATGGGTTCGAACCTGGCACAGTCAAAGCCCTGGCATTATATGGAAAAGGGTAGAGGAGCGGGTCTATTATCCACTGACTATCAAATCGGTTGCCATTGTCCCTCAGGAGTTTCTCAGCTAGTAAAAAAATGTGGTAAGACATGAGCTTTTGGGCTGTTGCTCTAGAATAGAGCAAGAGGGGCAAGGAATATAATTAAGTTTTGACTTCAGGATGTATCATGAGGAATCTTGATCAAATTCATAATGGTTCCCCTCTATCAGATGAAAACTAGAGGATGGCTTTGTTACTGCTAACGCCACATAGGAACTTTGCAGACTAGATAACTTAGGGAATATTTTAGCAATACAATGATGATCTCCCTAGTCATTGAGAAGGTCTAATATACTCACATTTTGTTTAGCTAAACTCAGGAATGAGCATGCCTTTATGTATTTCATTGTAGTAGAAATGGAACTTCCATGAAGAGACTAAATTTGGATTGCTTGAGGAACATTTCTTCCTGCCTCTGTGTAGGAGCTTAGCAGAGATGCTTTCTTGGTAGTTTGTAGCTATTCCTTTCTCAATTGTGGTATCAACAAGTTGATATAATTTGTGGTCTGGGTGATCTGCTTCATACTTATTTTGCTTTATATGTGAACTGATAGGCAAAGTAGTGCAGCATGATCCTTACATTGTATCTAACAAAATTGATTAGATTTGGTTTCTGTGAAGTTGGTATCCTTTTTACTCTTTTCACCTTGATTTTGTGATCCTGGGATGAGAATGGTGAGGAAGACCTTCCATTTGGATCAAGGACAAATCCATGTTGTTTCCAAAAAAAAACTTCACTTGGGACTAATTTTCAAAATAGTTTTTTCAAAACCACGCAATTTGCTTTTCAAGTGTTGAAAACTTTTCCAAACCAAACGTAATACTTTTTCAACTGGCTTAAAATTTTTGTTTTCAAAGTTTCTTTTTATCTATGTTGCTTGGATCTTAAAGTTTACTGCCAGATGTGTCAGATCCTCCAAACCCATCTTCAACAACATTTTTGGAGGGTCAAGCAGCATAGTTTTGATAGTGTATTTTATTTGTTTGTAATTGATTGAGAATATGACTGCCAAGCTCCTTGAATGATTTTTCTGTGCTGGTAAATTCTATCATTTCTTTTTCAGCGCACTTGAAAAGGGGGTTCATCGCAATGAGCTTGCTCAACAGCTACGAGTTCCTTCTGAGAAGATCATGTAACTCTCTTCCTTGTTCTCTTTCGTGATTAGATCGCGTTATGATCATTTCTGCTCTTGCTTATTTTCCTTATTCCTTGTTGTTCCTGCATGACAGGGAAGCTATGGAAGCTCTCGAGTCTGAAGGTCTTGTTTACTCCACGATAGACGACTTCCACTACAAGTCTACTGCAAATGCTTGATGTTTGATGTGGGAGTGAAATTGATAAGCAATTTATAAGCTATGTCCTCCATGTGTATATGCATGAGGTTTTTTAGTTGGAGATATTGTTTTTCTTACCTCAAATTGCCTTTTGTGAACCATGTCTGCTAGCTTTTGACAGTTGCAACTTTTATCTCATCCTTATCTAGAACTGTTTCATTGTTGTCTCTGGTGCCTTTATTGCATTTTTGTAAAGGTTCTTTTTCGTCTTGAGCCGAGGGTTTATCATAAACCTCTCTTATTCGCTTTTGATGTGGTGGTACAATTTGGCTACTCTATATCCTCCCAGACCCCACTTTTTGGGAGAATAATGGTTATGCTGTTTTATCATGAAGGATAAATGAGAATTTTAGCCTGTGGGCCATGGAATAGTATTGCCTTATCTTGTGATTTTGCTGGATTTGGTCCAATTATTGGACCAAACTCACATCAATCTCACTTGAATTTCAAATGATATTGATAAGGTTGAGCCCATTTTTTAAATGAATTTCTTCCTAGTACCAAAACATTATGGTCTGGTGCATCCTCGATATGTTTATTCATGACTTCTCAAGTGTTGCTTTCCGATCATGATTTTATTTTTAAGCCTTTTTTTTTTTTGGCTGAATTACTCCTATAAAGATGCACTGAGGTTTATTAATATATCAAAACATTGCTGTTAAACCTGACCTACCTGACGTGATAAATTAGTAATTAAAATCTTGGTTTGTGCTACAATCAAGGAATATAATAATTGACTGACTTCCACTTTGCTAGTTGTCCCTCCCTCACTTAAAGATTCTAGTATTGATGCATTTGGGTTGGGAAGATACTGATCTGTAGATTTATCATTATTTAAACAAAAATCAAGATTTAAGAGCATAATACACGTTTAGCACCATCCATTGAAAAAAATAAGAGTCTAGTGGAGCTAGATCCTAGAGTGTATCGGTGGCAATCTTAGTTTTCTAGTCCCCAAAATTGACTGTCTGATTAAGTAGAAAATATTTTCCAATTTTTTCATATTTAATTGATCAAAGATAATTGAAAAATATTTTTTCTAAAGCACGGAGTTCCATAAAATTAAGAAAAATAAATGTTTTTTTCTGATAAAAATAGTAAAAACAAAATTTACAAAGTGATATTTCGTACTAACTAAACTGTCTAATACCCAACTCCAGACTCCAACACGCTTCATCGCCCCCCCCCCCCCCCCCCAAAAAAAAAAAAAAAAAAAAAACCCCCATAGCTTCATCCCTATCACCTCAAACTCCTGACCCAACTCGGTGTTTGTCTAAATTATACATACATATTTTGAAATTATACTTTTGCTTATTTACCGATCAACATCAAAGATAAATGAATTTCAATTATTTTTGAGTAAAAGAATTGTGATTTTTTTTAACTATATAGTTAAAGCAGTAATTGCATAGAGGTGTGATGTTATAGTCGTACAACTTGATACAAATTCCCAGTTAATGACACATGAAATTCATCCATCTAGTGTTACTATTTATTATGGCCTAAAATTATCATTTGTTACACTTCATGCTAAAACTTTGTTAAGAGTGAAGGTAATATCACTACTAAAAACTGAATTTGTAGTTTACTTCTCACGTCGGCTCATCTTGCTTAAAAATCTTAAGAATACAATAAAATCGAAGGTCTTCTCTATAGTCAATTGTAGAAAAAGCACATCACTGTGTCACGAACAAATCCACTTAGCACAACATTGCTCAATTTGGTATTCTTCTGACGAGAAGAGCAGTCTCAGTCCGGGGTGAGAAGCCAATAGGAAGCTTGCTATGGGGACGGACTGAGGAAGGGTGATAAGTGTCACATTACTAACCTTTGTTCTGGATTTCAAATTAACTATCCCTTCTCAGTCTCAAGTTAATTAGATGAAGGTTAATTGGTAGCTTCAAATTACTGTTGTGATCTCCTTTTCCCAATCTCTACCTCTCTTGAGTTAGTATCGAATACATGTAAGTTTCTAACGTTTGCAACTGTTAAGAAATAAATCAAAGCGAAGTAAACCACACAATTCATTCAAGAACACCAATATATGTCAAAAAATTACTATGATATTTCGATGGAGGCGGACATAAAAAAAAAATTCTATTTTTTTTCGGTAAGCAAACTTCAAACAAAGGTTGCAAACTTCCAAGTTCCATGTCGTTATATTACTCCCTTTGCCCCTTCAATGAGGTTTCAAACTCTTTTTCAATCAACATAACATACAAATACAAATAAAGATAAGTCGAAAATTAGCTTGTCCTTTTTCATACTGATTTACAAATTTTTTTATCATACATCCAGACAAGTCCAATGATAGATGCTCTCTAGCTAGTAGCTACTATGCTTTAATGAAAAACCTAAATCTTATGCAGATTGAAACAAATCTAGCAGATGAAAAAATAATAAAAAAACTTTTTTTTATGTGGCACTAATAATTGTATTCCACTTGTAGCTATCTTATGGCTGCAAAACAAATCTTCAATATATTATCCACCAAAATGCATCCAGAAGAGTACTCATATATTTACTTTCTTTTCTCCAATAGTATCAAGAAAGTAGCAGAGAAAAAATACTTGTATATGTTTTTATTTGATATAAATGCTAAAAGCAAATAATTATCGTTTTATTTTAGATTTGGAAAATGTTTTTTTTTTTTCTTTTGATTTTCAAATAGTGTTCAATATTTGTATTAGAGTTATGATTAATTCAGGTTCATGTTGCGCACAATTCATTTTAAGATAAAAGGCTCTTTAATGAAACACTTTTTCATATTCAAGACTCGAATTGTAAAACTTTGATTAAGAACAAAGAAATCTTATATAAATTTTGTGGATGGAATTACACAAATTCTAGTAATAAATGTTAGAAACTCTTTTCAATAATTATGAGCAACACGTGTACCTACACGTAGAGTCTGTAATTATGTACACAAATTTTCTCCACGTGTATTCAATGAGTATATTTACCCAAAAAGGTATCCAAGGGAAGTTACCAAATAAGGTCTTAGTAAAGGTCATTTTCTTGGAGTTAATTACTATACCTTTAAAGAGTTGAAGTTTTAGGTGTTGATAGTGTTAAAGTATTCAAATAATAATTAAGTCTCTTAAGATATAATATTATAATTTCTTACACGATCGTATAAAAGGACAGCTTAATGCACTGAAGTGCACACTATGTGCAGATCCGTGGAATGATCAAATTATAAGGTCTATTGTACTCACAATTTTATCTTGCATTTCTGTCAAAAGTTCCTGAAAACAATTTTATCAGTTACTCCCTGACTTAAGTCTTTTTTTAGCGATAGTATATATTATTTGAATCCTACTTTTAATACTAGTGTTTTATAGTCTTTAAAATCTTGAAAGGTTGTTGGTCTTCTTTATTAGATTTGACACCTCTTTTGTTAATTTTAACTTGTTGGAGGAGGTTTTATTTTTATTTATATATAATCAAATTAAGTTTAGTAATAGATATTTATTGCTACATATGTTTAAAAAAAAATGACTTATTTTAATTTGACACGGAGTTTATAAAAATAAAGTAAAGTTTTGAATCTTGTGATTCTAAATTAAAGTTATATTAAATGTATTAAAATGTTCTTTAATATTGTAACATGTCATGCGAAAAGTTGAACCTACAGTATTGCTAAAACTGAAAAGAAATCATTCTTTTTAAACGGATTAAAAAGAAAAGTAATTCATTAATTTTTTTTTTTGAGACTTAGGGAGTAATTTGTTGTTGTATACATTGCTTTAATTTAATGATGTAAAAAAATATGAACATTATTGATGTGGACATTAATGATGCATTTGCCAAAGTATATGATGAGGCTCCACTTATGACTACTTTTTACCATTTTTGCAATAATTATCTAAAGCTCTGAATCATTTTTTCAGTTCTTTGAAGTTACTCCTCTTCTCTTTTTTGGGTGAAAGTTATCTAAATTTGTTTATATTTTGTAATTTTAATTTTTTTTTGGTAATGATCAAAACAATTTGGCTTCCTTTCTTGGCATACAAGTCATGCTTTTAACCTAAATAAAAGTACTACTTTGATTTAGAAGTTTTCAACATCAACAAAACAACAAGAAAAATATAAGAGGGTGACCTAATGGTTAATGAAATGAAATCGAGAATTACGAAGTTTTAATCCTAATAAAGATAAAAATACTATGCGATTTCTTCACAAGCTGGTGGGAGCTAGGTTCTCATATGTTCTAACCTTGGTGAGTTTCTGATAAAAGGTTTTCATTTACCCAAATCTTGGTGCAGGGGCGGAGCTATACTTGGGATAGGGGTTCATCGAACTCCCTTCAACAAAAAATTATAATCTATATATATCGTTAAAATTATTTTTTATGTATATACAATAGATGTTAAATCCCCTTCGATTAGTTCGTATAATTTCACTAGTGAAAATCTTGGCTCCGTCAATTTCTTGGTGGATAGAGGAAACCACAATTATCAAAGAGAAAAAACATAACAAAAATAGTATTATTGGTCTTCTAGTGATACTAAATACTCCACCAACCAATGATACTAGCGGGGGCCAATTGCAAGGATGTATGCCAAGTGTAAAAAACAAAAAGGGACCACCTCAGTTATCTAAAAACCCTAGTCATCCCCCACCCACAACATTACATTTGGCATGTATAAACAGTTGCAATGCTTTTTTATTACTCTCTTTTTTAGAAAGAATGATCCGATTTGATTTGATATGAAATTTAAGAAAATTAAAAAAGAAAATCTTATGATATTAAATTAAAATTATGTCAAATGTATCGTAATATTTTTTAATTTTGTGATTTTAAACATGTCAGGTGGATATTTGAAATTGAAATACTGCCAAAAACGAAAAAAAATCATTCTTTTTGAAACGAATTAAAAAATAAAGTAGATTTAAGTAGATCTTTTTTTTTTTTTAAACTAAGAAAGTACCATTAGGTACTTGAGTACCAGAATGCAATCCTATATCCCGCTTTAGGGTTTTCTATTTTCAAATTTATGGGTAAGATTTATTATAACAAAATACTCTTAAAATTAGAGATTATTTTATTTTCAAAATTTAAATTCGAGATTGTTATCTAAGAAGATTATAATTGTCATCCTCTTTCCACCCACTAATAGCAGTAAAATTACCACTTCTTTTGGGTTCGTTTTCTTGCCATCATCTTTTTCCTTTTTTCAAAAAATAACATTAATAACATCAAACAATGTTCATAGTAAAGGTATGACTATTAAAAGCATATGATATATCTCTATGCACGATTTAGAATAAGAAGTAAATTCATAAAAGGGAAAGACAACAACAACAACAAATCCAGTGTATTCCCACATAGTGAGGTCTGGGGAGGGTAAGATGTACTCAGTCCATACCTCTACCTCTAAAGAAGTAGAAAAACTATTTCCGATAGACCCCCGGCTCGTGACACGGAATACTACACAAATACATAGTAAAACATGGAACAAGATGACATAACATAAATACAAATTTATAAAAGGGAAAGGAGTTAACAAAAATACTCCTAAATTATTTTACTCAAAAATGTCTTTCAACTAGCCAAATATTTCAAAATTATAATATTAAATTTAAATTATTAAATTGGTAACTCGTATGATGACTACACCCCACACCTAAATAACATAAATATTATTCGTACACCTAATCACATAGATATTCTAAATAAAAACCATATGAATATATAACATGATCCAAAAGTGCACATACAATTGATGACACTTGGCTAGGAGCCAAAGGGACAAAAATTTATGAAGAAAAAAAAACATTTTCCTTTTCTTCTAACTTTATTATTTTTACTTGTCTAATATACTAAAAATAAATATCCAACAATATATATTAACTTTGATAAATTAATAAATAATTTATCATTGTGATAATTTTATTTTTACTCTTAAATATTATTCATTATATAATACATTAAAATATTAAATTTATTATATTCTAAGAATATCATAATAAAATTATCTCTATTATTTATTATCGAATCAATAATAAATAAGTAAAAATGACCCGGAGTATGAGTCCTTAATTAGGTTATATTTCATAGGCTACTACTTCTTATCTATTTGCCATCTCTTTCCCCTCTCTCTTTCTTTGTATGTCACTCTTCTCTTCTTGTGCTAACTACTCTAGTCTTTTTCCAAAAAAATACATCCTAATAAAATCTATATATAGCTGATCGATTTAATGCTCTTCCATTTAGCTATTTTTTGTCATTTCTAGTTCTTGTTTAATTTGTTTTTAAGTACTTTTAATAGTACAATTTTCTATGTGCACGGTATGATTTTCTGATAGAGGTTGTTCAACTGATATTTTTACAAACACAAAATATAAGTTTTATTTTATACTCGGAACAATTTTCTATGTATACGATATGATTTTCTGCTAAAGGATGTTCAACTGATATATATATATATATATATATATATATATATATATATATATATATATATATATATATATATATATATATATGCACATACACAAAATGTAATTTTCTATTCGTATGCACACTATGTGATTTTCTGACAAAAGATGTTCAATTAACCACACTTCAGTTTATGTGACTCAACTGCCGTTTAAGAAGTTCAATTAATTAATTAATTATTATTATTATAATTATTATATTTTGTATACTTTGGTTGGTCAAGTTAAGTGTGAAAAATGTTCCCTTATTTGATGCCTAATTATTTGTTTGTTATTGGATTGCAGGAATTTCTTTTAGAGTATCATCAAAGAAACTAAGGGTGTTGCCACTTGCTACTAATTACTTTTGAAATTCTATGGATCAGCCTATTTCCTCTGGTAAATATTCTCTTATGGATTTGTCTCTTATCCTTTTTAGTAAGTTTAGATAGTTCTAGGAAACAATTTTGAATTATATGTATTGAAATTAAATAATAATGGGATAATTTAGTGAATATATTTTCATTTGTGGATATGTGGTTCATTATATACTAAAATGAAATGGGTTGAATATGATGTAAAATATGTGTTTGATATAAATTGAATAAATTAAAATGAACTTTTATTTCTAATTTTAACCTTTTTTTCTCCCTAAAATAAACTCTGGGAGAAAATCTTGGAAAAGGGAAAATTATGTTATTTTTGTTGCTTTACCCTGGAGCCTGGATTAGCTAAGCACATTGAGTGTATAAAAGTAATGCCCTAATTGTGGTATAAATATTCTGGATTATTGATCCCAAAATTAAAAAAATTACATCATACATAGGATTAAATAATCTCATGATTCATCTTGGTCGTTGAAATTATATTCCCTTATCCCACCAAAGATCTTTTGCAAGATCAATGTGGATTAATCTATTGTAGCATGGTTATTAATTAGTTTCATTTCATGTTTTTGGTTTTGGTTTTGGTTTCTAACTAGTATTGCAAAGTAGTTATGAAAAATAAGATATGAAAAATGAGATTTTGTTGTCCTTTTTTAAAGTTTACTATAAGGACATATATGAAAGTTCAGACCCTAATGTTAGCACCTTTAAGTAGTGAATTGGGATTGAGTAGAAAGTCAAAGGAAAAATATAATTTGATGATTATGGCTACTTGAAAGTGAAAGGAAAAATTCAGCATTATTTTGTATCTGTGGAGTGTCTTAATCCAATAACTAGTATCAAAGCCTATGGTTCGTCAGGATGGGTATTGAAATCGTGAAATAATTGTGTGAGGTTTGATTTACTATTTTGATAGTTCGGAGACACATGCACACGACGAAAAATTAGCTTCAATAAGGTGATGAGTCATGTGAAATTTAGTTCGAGGGCTGAGTCCATGTGGAATTTAATCCGAAGGAGACATCGTTGGATGAATGAATAGAGTTTTACATTGATAGTTGAAACAAAACTAAATATAATAAGGTGTAGGGATACTTTTATTAGTATGAAGCTTTTTGAGGAAAATTGTTGCGAAATCGTCTTAAAATGAATTATAACACACCATGTTAAGAATATCTATATATTGATTTAATTAACCAATTGGAGCTATGCTTTTGTATGGCATTTCCATTATTAATATTTACTTATGCAGACTCTCAATCAGGTGATTCAAATTCTTCATACAAGGCAGAAAAGCTTTCAAATGTTATGAGTTCTCTTTCTATGCAATCATATAATGTGGACTATCAAGGCCACTTTTATCAATGTTTTGGTCAACCCCTGGTAAAGTTTGCTCGATTAAAATTTATAATATACATTGTCAGTGTAAAAAACTTTTATATTATCGCGATGTTTTAACCGTTTGTAGGGCCGGATTATGCTACCATTGAATTTGACCTCTGATGAAACCCCAATATTTGTCAATGCCAAGCAGTATCATGGGATACTTAGACGTAGAAAGTTACGTGCAAAGGAAATGGAGAATAAATTGCTTAAACCGCGCAAGGTAAAATTCTTGTTTCGACTAAATAGCTATGGATGACTTTGATTCATCATGCGTGTTTTCATGTTAGCAATGTGCTCTATATCCTTTCTAGTTCTCATTTTGGTTGCATAATTTTTGCTATGGTTAAATGTTTACTAGCCATTCTTGCACCTGTCGCGCCATCTCCATGCCATGCGCCGACCAAGGGGAGGTGGGGGGCGCTTCTTGAACACGAGGAAGGCGAATGGAAGTATCAACAATGATGCAAACGGTACAACCAAGACTAGCAACATGAAATGTCATCCCACTGGATCACAGAACTCTGATATAAGCAGCTTTAACTCACCAAAGGAAACAACTAACAGAATGTCATGCAATTCATCAGAAGTCACTAGCTTGTACTCCAGGGGAAGTAGTTTTGGTACATTTCCAATTCACAATTCGCCCTCTGTTGACGCGTTTATTGATATGATGAATACTGGCCATGACGATATTCTCATGGCCAGTAAGTGGGGTTCTGCAGCAGCAGCATCTAGCTGCTGCAATCTCAAAATTTGATGATGTTTTGTCTATGCTACAACCAAATTGGAGGTCTCTGGACGCTGTCCCTGCCCCGATTTGGTTGCTAGAATAGGCAGATCTTCCTTGGCTATCCGACAGGCATTTCATCCTTGGCTTATCCGCATTAAGGTTGCCTCCGTATCTCATTCCATTAGCTATCCAGCTAGCTACATGGATGTTACGAAGCGCTAATACCTTAATGCACTTGTATTATAGCAATATCAGTTCATGAACGTCCAAATTATCAGGTTTGTGATGTTGTGTATATGTTGGATTGTAAGAGTTGACTTGAAGTATGATTGGAGTAGTACTATGATGGAAGTGAAGTGTTTATGATTTAGTATATATTGGACATAAGTTTGTAACATATGTGCAATGTAATTGTAATTCACTACTTCTATATCATTTCATGCACTTTCAAAAACATTCTATGTCTAATCTTGTGAATCTTTTTATTGACTCGCCTATAATTCATTCAGGGTTCTTAGAGATTATTGTTCATTCCATTTTGTGTTTCTTTAATTTGTTCATCAATCAATTTAAGCTTTTCTCTTGGAATATATAATTGAAAAGCAACAAGATGCAAAAGTTTCCCTCCCTTGTGTTGGAGTTCTACATCGCATCCTAATATAATTTGGGTAATCCTTCTTCATGAGCTAACTTTTAGTGTCGACTTAGAGTCAAAATTACATTTCTGTAACATGGTATAAGAGTCATGCCTATCTCAATTATTTGTTTATGATATTGAGCCCAATAGTTTTTGGGGTTGAGTTTTACCCGGTTTGTATGTATTAGATTGTAGATTGTAGATTGTAGATTGTACACCAGTTGTCTCAAATGCTCAACTTGTCTTTTCTGTCCTTGCCAAATATGTCTGAATTTTGAGTAAAATCAAACTTCACTAGTCTAGTCCTGAGCCTGTTTTGTTGCCTAAATATCCAACGGATGTTTTACAAAAAATGTCTCAATTACAATCAACTCCCTCTCCCAATCCCCTCACTATTTATTCATTGCCAAACTAATCCTACTTATTTGTATAAGTAGGATCAAATGAGGTGAACAGAGTTATTTGGTATCTGTTGCTGGTGGTAGGTGGTAGGTGTCCCGTAGATTTAGTCAAGGTGTATACAAGTTGATTCGAACACCACGGTCATAAAAAAAAGAATCTACTTATTTTGTTTTACCAATGCTAACACTAAATGGCACTATGGAATTAAAGTGATTGAAGGGTAAAACTAGTAAAACGTTTGATTTATGCTCCTAAAATTTTGCTCCAAAAATTTAGGAAGAATTACTTAATACCGCAACTTAACTTATCTAAATTACTTAAAATTCTCACCCTTTAATTAATTACTCTCCCCATTCCAAAATACTTGAATTATTAGGATATGACACACCCCTTAAAAAAAATTTTTAGGACATAAATTCAAGGTTACTTTCCATTATTACCCTTTTAATTGTTCTTAAATTACTCTCCTATAAAATGTGAAATACTTAAGAACCTCATTAATGAAAGGGTAAAATTGAAAACTATTTCCAACATGTTTCTTGAAAAATGAACAATTTATTTATTTTGAACATTGAAAAATAGCTCAATAGTACATTTATTTTGAAATGGAGGCAGTACTAAAATTCCCGATTTACATTCTCTCTCTTTAATTTTTTAAATACATCACCCTCGTCCTAAAAATTCAAATACATTAATTGCCCCCTAAAAATTTGGCTGAAAATTTTCACCAATTTAATACTCATTAATATCTAACCTCCTCTTTTTTTTTTTTTTTTTTAATTCTCCAGTAAACAAACGACTCTTCATCCAAAACCCAACTTTCATCTCTACCCTTTGTTTTCTCTTCCCTTTGCATCAATTTTCGTTTGATTGAGTTTCTATCGGAAGACATCGTAATCAATTATAGAAAAATTGTGCGGCGGAACGAGAAGTTCGTCACCGTCAACTAATGTTGTTCGAGAATAGCTCTTCGAACGACACACACGACCAACCCTAAATAAGGTATAGTTGTGATATATATGACTGAGAGTTAAGGTTCTGATACATAAATATTTATGTATCAGAAAACGCAAAAAAATGTTCCAACTAAAGAAGCAAAGAAGTTGAAGGTATATCAAGAAATTTTCTTAAGAAGGTAATAAAGTTATGTATCGGAAGACGCAAAATTCGTACTTCAAAACGAAAATATGCTGAAGTTACAACAAGAGAACATCTTACAAAGGTAATATTTAAGATACAATTTATTTGTCAGATACATCTAAAAATTATGTATCTCTCTTGATTATATTTCAGATATATCTAGGAATTATGTATTCTCCTTAATTTATGCCAGATCTATGTGTAAGAAACTTTTACAAGTTGATTTTTTTTTTTTATATATATATATATATATATATTATTTTTGCTTATAGAGTAATCTCAACCAATAGTTGTAAAATGTAATGTATCTTAAATATTATAATCTGTAGATATATTTATTAACTAACTGATATATTTATTGATGAGCAACCCATTAGTAATCCATATATTTATATTATAATATTTCTCAATACAAGTTATGAAATATGTTGTCGAAGAGACTCATTATGTATCGTTCAAAAAAAAAAGGAGATGCAAAGAGCTGAAAAGAGAGAGAAACTTGTTTCTGCTTGAAAAACGAGGATCTTTTTTCTTGAATTTCAAAATTTGAACTAATTACATTATTCTTGAATTTTGAGATTACAATACAACGGATGTCGCGTGCTTTGCTCCACAAATAAAAAAATATTTTAAAAAAATTTAACATGTATTAATTTCTTGTTAGGATGTATCTGCCAGGATGTATCGGTTGTCAAATTATATATCCAAAATATCAAAATCAGCAATTTTATGTAATTTGTTAAAAAAAAAGGGATAAGGAGTATAAACTTGTTGAGATTTATGTAAGTTTGACCACATTTAATACAAATTTTATAATTTTTAATTTCACTTAAAATAATATTCAAAATTATAAAGTATGAAAGGTACAAATTTAATTTCTTTTCTTAAAAAAAAAAGAAGAACTATTACTTTTTATTAAAAATACTTTAGAACTTTTTATCAAATCTTCATATTAATACATAAAGTTTTCACAATGATATTTAAGGTAATGCATTGCAAACAAATGAGTAATATCTTATTAATTAAAATTAGTCCTTACTTTTATAAATAATAATATTACTACGTGAAGTTAAATGTTTAATGTCTTCTATGAATATTACACTAAAAAATACATAAAAAATTAAAAAATAACTCTAAATTATTGATAATATTTTTTTATATGCATATATTTAAAGCTTCATATTAAAATTTGACTTTAGCCCACTAATTTTACTGAGATAACCTTGATGGAAAAATTGCGATAGTGGATGTGTTACGTCTCTACGACAATCTTTTAAATAGTTGAAAAATTGATAGTTCAAATGAAAAGAAATTATAAATCAAATGTACGACCCAAACATAAAGAGGTTACACAATGAGAGATACTTTTAATTAAGAATCGAACAACTGGAGTGAGAGATTTATAATTAGAGTTTCTAAAGGAATGTTGGATTTTTGGAAGAATCTCAAAAATAGACCAAAATCAGGGTGACTTTCAAATTTTAGCTCCAAATAAAAAAACTTCTTTAAAATAACCTTTACCTATTAACTCATTTTTTTTTGATGAAATTGCCCCTCCAATACATTCACTTTTAATCTCTTTCTTCCGAAACAAAACAATCGACTTTCTTCCAAAACAAAATTATCGATCTCTCTTTCTTCCAAAACAAAACAATCGATTTTCAAACAAATTCTCAGCCGTAAGGTTTCTTCCAGGTAAGAACTTCATCATCAAAATTCTCTAATTCTTTGGGTGTGGTTGGGTGGATTTTAGCTCTGTGTAAGCAAAATTTAGATTTAATTTGCAACAAACTTATACATTGTTGAAACACACATTTAATTTACAGTAAATTTGAGCTTATTGATGCACTGCGGTAAAATTTTAGCTCGTTATATAATTAGCATATTGATTTAATTTTTGGAAAGGTGAACGTAAGCTGAAGTTGGGCTATGCTGTTGTTGTAGTAACATATTTTTCATCGAGGAATTGTGTCGAACAGGTTGTGGGGAGTTTGTTATTGCGGTTATAATTGTGTTTGAGTAGTTGCGGGGGGTGGTCTTGGAGGGAAAGACCGTTAATATGGGAGTTAATATTGATCACAATATTTTTTGGGAAGGCCAAACATATAAGGTCAAGGTGGTACAAAAAATTAATTTCAAGTATTTCAAACTAGTGGTATAACTAGCATTAGAAAATGATGAGGAATTGTGTCGAACGGGTTGTGGGGAGTTTGTTATTGCGGTTATAATTGTGTTTGAGTAGTTGCGGGGGTTGGTCTTGGAGGAAAAGACCATTAATAAGGGAGTTAATGTTGATCGCAATATTTTTTGGGAAGGCCAAACGTATAAGGTCAAGGTGGTACAAAAAATTAGTTCCAAATATTTCAAACTAGTGGTATAATTAGCATTAGAAGATGATCTACAACTTTTGCCTGACAGGAAAAAAATAATCTACCAAACGAACAAGGTATGCCCCATGGGTAAGTGTTGATACTAGCTTAGTGTGTAATGTTTGGTAGATGATCTATAACTTTTTCCCAAGAGGAAAGAATTTTAGATCACAAAAGAACTTATGCCCATGGGAAAGAGTTGACACTGCATGCCTATAATGATTTGGCAGATGATCTATAACTCCTGCCCTAGAGGAAAGACTTAGACACCAAATGAACAAGTTATGCTTCATGGGCAAGAGTTGACACTTCCATAGTCTGTAATGATTCGGTAGATGACCTATAACTCTTGCCCTAGAGGCAAGACTTAGACAGTTATGCCCTATGGGCAAGAGTTGACACTGCCTTAGTTTGTAGTGATTTAACAGATGACCTATAACTCTTGCCCTAGAGGCAAGACTTAGACAGTTATGCCCCATAGGCAATAGTTGACTATGCCTTACTATTTAATGATTTTACTTATTGAAGATATATATTCTAAATTAAACTGTTACTAATCTTATGTTGTTTCATTTTTCACAGGGGTTGTGCTCGAAATGGATGAAAAAGACATGAGTATTGAGCAATACAATATGGGACAATCAATTGAAATTATCGATAGAAATAATGAGCTAAGGGTTATTAAACCAATGTTGGAGACTAAAATAGCTGAAGAAATGGGGCAGCCATCCAAGACTAAGAGGGTACGACAAAAAAAAAGAGAATAATTGATATCAAAACTACTCTTTTGAGACACAATGCCTATTTGAATGAGGTAAATGCCAAGTCGATCTTCCTTGACAAACAAAATATGGCGACATGTATGTCAAACATTGCAATTACACACAACATCCAATTTAAGGTTATCAAATCAATCACAACAAGATATTCACTGAGATGTTTGGACGAAAACTGCGTGTGGTGGGTTCATACCTCGAAGATTGTCGATTATTTGCTCTTGAGGTTACTATATATGAAAAGGCTCACAGTTTCTCAGTTGATTTCATAACACCCAACCATATAAATGCAACATCAAAGGTCATATGTGGCTACTTACTAGAGCTTGTGCGTGACTATAGTAATGTAATCACACCAAAATTTATGGTAGATAAAATGAGAAGGAAATACAAAATAATCATATCCTACAACAAAGGATGGCGATCAATAGAGCATACCTATACGGTGATAAGAGGAACTGCTGAAGATAACTATAATAGGTTGCTATCGTATCTTCACATGATGAAAGAAAATGACCCAGGAACGTACACAAACATAAAGAGGGACGATGAGAACAGGTACAAATTCTATACTGTTGAAATTAAAAACTTTTGCCCAAGAGACAAAAGGTTGTTCTCTAATTGCACTAACATATATGTAACTCTTGCCTCATGGGCAAGACTTAGTTTGGAACAGGTACAAATACTATACTGTTGAAATTGAAAACTTTTGCCCAAGAGGCAAAAGTTTATTCTTTAATTGCACAACTTAGATTATTAACATATATGCAACTCTTGCCTCATGGGCAAGACTTAGTTTAGAATAGATACAAATGCTATACTGTTGAAATTCAAAATTTTGCCCAAGAGGCAAAATATTATTTTTTAATTGCATTGCTTAGATTATTAACATATATGCAACTCTTGCCTCATAGGCAAGACTTAATTTAGAACAGGTACATACTGTTGAAATTGAAAACTTTTGCCCAAGAGGCAACATGTTATTCTTTAATTACACTGCTTAGATTATTAACATATATGCAACTCTTACCTCATGGGCAAGACTTATTTTAAAAAATTATTGTACTGTGATTATAAACATCAAAAGCAAATTGTTACTAATATTCTTTTGCTCAACATAGGTTTCAGTATGCATTTTTTGCTTATGACGCTTCAATTATTGAATGGACCAACTGTAGACCGGTAATAATAGTAGATCTAATATTTTTGAAGTCAAAATATCATGGTGTCCTCATGATAGCAGTGTCAAAGGACGGAAACAACAACATATTTCCTTTAGCTTTTGGAATTACAGACTCAAAAAATAATGAGTCTTATAACTGGTTCTTCAATCAGTTAAGAAGTGCATTTGGGGTACATGAACGATTGTCTATTCTATCAGATCATCATCTAGCTATTGCAAATGCAGTTGCAAATGTCTATCCAGAGTGTCAGCAATGGATATGCATCTATCATATGGTGAAGAATTTAAGAAAAATATACTTCTCAAATATGGTTCTATTACTCTTCGACAACGCAACAACAACATACAAACACACTGAATTTGTTACTTTCATGGATGAGATAGAAAAAGTTGACAAAGTCGCTGCCGTTTGTTTCATACCAATAGAAGGTACAATATACTTATGACTAACAATGTGGAGTCCATGAATGCGGTACTAAGAAAAGCAAGGCAACTGCCAATACTGGGACTGATCGATTACATTCAGAATAAGTTACAATGATGGTTTTAGGAAAGAAAAATGGAAGCGAAAGGCAACTTTCATGACATCACACATTTGGCGGATAACCTCCACAACTTTCATGCTATTAAAAATATTATCTTTACAAAAGGATAACCTCCACAAGTGATTTGATTATGCTCATTGATTAGATGCATGACGCATAGGTGTTGTGTGTTATTATTAATGTGTTTTATTGTAACAAGGAGATCTTTCTTTCTTCGGGAGCATATTAGTAATTCTTCCTATGCAAGTCAATCTATATATATTCGAGCTATTTTTTATTGCCTCGAGATTCATGCACAAATCTATGGAGTATTGAGTGTCGGTTCTATATAGTTGGTTTTCTGCTCATATATTGGAACCATACTCATATTTGTGATTTAGTGTTGTTTTTTATTGCAGATTATATATAACTGATTTTCTGCTCATATTTGTGATTTAGTGTTTGTTTTTTGATTGCAAATTATATATAGCTAGTTTACTATTATTTGTAATTTATTGTTAGTTTTTTGATTTCCTTGAGATTCGTGCGTAAAATATGTGTTATGTTGCTTTTGTTCCGTTGCTTCTGCTCATAGTTGTGTGATCGTTTGTAATTTGATGTTGTATGCTTGATTGTAGCTGTTTTTTGATTGCCTCAAGATTCATCCCCTATGTATGGTTGATTGCTCTGTATGGATGATTCTGCTCATATACTAGATGTTTGACTATCATAGTTGATTCTACTCATAGGTTAGATGCAATATCTGTTTTATCTCTATTTAGTTGTAGCCTCTCTACTTTGTTAGAGGTAGTGGTATGGTCTGCGTACACTCTACCCTCTCCATACCCCACAATATGGGAATCTACTGGGTTTGTTGTTGTTGTTGTTGTTGTAGTTGTGGCTGATTCTCCTGCTCATATGTTGAAAGCATCACTATTGAATCAACTGCTGTTCCTGAGCAAGGTTCTATCTTTTTCATAAATACAGGGAGCTGGGGAGCGGCCTAGTATAGGCCGTTTGAAAAAATGGGTCCATTTTGGTTGGTCAAATAAATAAAACGGTGCAAATGATGCCTTTTCGGGATAAATCGATGTACTATAGCTCACTGTTTTGAGGGTGGGCCCAGGGTCTGAGCGTGTTGTGGCCAAAAATTAATTGAGTAGTGCCAGGGAGGAAGATGAGCGGCCTAGTGTGGTCTGTTTGAAAAAATGGGGCCATTTGGGTGTCAAATAGGCGAAACGGTGTGAATGGGGCATTTTTGAGTTAAATCGGTGTGTTATAGCCTATGGTTTTAAGGGTGGGCCCGAGGTACGGGTGTGTTGTGGTCCAAAACTTGACCGGGTCATGCCAAGAAGGCTGGGGAGTGTCATAGTATGGTCCGTTTGAAAAAATGGGGCTATTTGGGTGATCAAACGGGCGAAACGGCGCGAATGAGGTATTTTCAGGTCAAATCGGAGTACTATAGCCAATGGTTTTGGGGGTGGGCCTGGGGTCCGGGCCTGCCGTGGGCCGAAAATTAATTGGGTCATCCAGGGAGACTGGGAGCGAACTAGTGTGGGCGTTTGAAAAATGGGGCTATTTGGGTGATCAAGCAGGCAAAATGGCTCGAACGGGGCATTTTTAAGCTAAATCGGTGTTCTATATCCCAGGTTTTGGGGGTGGTCCCGGGGTTCTGGCGTGCTGTGGGCCAAAAATTGATCGGATCGTGCTGAGGAGGATGGGGAGCGTCCTAGTATGGGTCGTTTGATAAAATAGGTCATTTGGGTGGTCTAACGAGCAAAACGACATGAACGGGGCATTTTTGGGCCAAAGCGGTGTGCTAGAGCCCACGGTTTTGGGAGTGGGCTTCGGTTCCAGTGTAGGTCGGGTCATGCCAGGGAGGATAAGGAGCAGCCCAGTGTGGGCCGTTTGAAAAAATGGGGTCATTTGGGTGGTCAAATGAGCAAAACAGCATGAACATGGCATTTTTGGGCCAAATTAGTGTGCTATAGCTCATGGTTTTGGGAGTGGGCCTGGGGTTCGCGTGTGTTTTAGGCCAAAAATCGATCGGGTCATGCCAAGGAGGATGGGGAGAAGCCTAGTGTGGGCCGTTTGAAAAAATAGGGCCATTTGGGTGGTCAAACGAGTAAAACGGTTCAAACGGGGTATCTTCAGGCAAAATTGATGTGCTATTTTGGGGGTGGGCCTAGGGTTCGGGCATGCTATGGGTCAAAAATCGACCGAGTAATGCCAGGGAGGTTGGAGAGAAACTATTGTGGGCCGTATGAAAAAATGGGGCTATTTGGGTGGTCAAACGGGAGAAACAGCGCGAACGAGTCATTTTTGAGCCAAATTGGTGTTCTATAGCCTACGGTTCCATGGGTGGGCCGAGGGTCTGGGCGTTCTGTGGGCCAAAAATTGATCGGATTGTGCCCAAGAGGCTGGGGAATGGACTAGTGTGGGTCGTTTGAAAAAATGGGGCCATTTTTATGGTAAAACGGGCGAAACAAAGCGAACAGGGCATTTTAGGGCCAAATTGGTGTGCTATAGGTTACGATTCGGGGGATGGGTGTGGGTGTGCTGTGGGCCAAAAATCGACCGGGTCGTGCTGGCAGGATGTGGAGCGTCCTAGTGTTGGCTATTTGAAAAAAGAGGCCATTTGTGTGTTCAAATGTGTGAAACGGCGTAAACGGGGAATTTTTGAGCTAAATCGATATGTTATAGTCCACGGTTCTGGGGGTGATCCCAAGGTTAGGGCATACTTTGGGCCAAAATTTGGTCAGGTCGTGTCAGAGAGGCTGGAGAGCGGCCTAGTATGGGCCGTTCGAAAAAACGAGGCTATTTGGGTGGTCAAACGGGTGAAATAATGCGAATGGGGCATTTTTGGGCAAAATTAGTGTGCTATATATAGTGCACGATTCCGGGGGAGGGTTCGGGGTTCGGGCGTGCTCTGGGCCAAAAATTGACCGAGTCGTTCTTGGGAGGCAGGGGAATAGCCTAGTTTGGGCCGTTTGAAAAAATGGGGTCATTTGGGTGGTCAAATGGGCAAAACTGAATGAACGGGGTAGTTTTGGGGTTTCAAGGGTAAGCCCGGGGTTCGAGCACGCTTTCTGTCAAAAATCGATCGGGTCTTGCCAGGGAGACTGGGGAGTGCCCTAGTGTGGACCGTTTGAAAAAACACGACCATTTGGGTGGTCAATTGGGCAAAACTACGCAAATGGGGAATTTTTGAGCCAAATCGATGTGCTATAGCCCACGATTCTGGGGGTAGGCCCCGGGTACTAGCGTGTTGTGGGCCAAAAATTAATTGGGTCGTGCCAAGGAGGCTGGAGAACGGCCTAGTATGGGCCATTTGAAAAAATAGGGCTATTTGGGTGGTCAAATAGGCGAAACAGCAGGAATGGGTTTTTTTTAGGCTAAATCAGTGTGCTATAGCCCACGATTTCAGGGGTAGGCCCGAGGTCCGGGCGTGCTACGGGCCAAAAATTGATTGGGTCATTCCAAGGAGATTGGGAGAGAACTAATGTGGGCCGTTTGAAAAATAAGGCTATTTCGGTGGTCAAACGTGCAAAACAGCGTGAGCGGGGCATTTTCGGGCCAAATCGATGTGCTATAGCCCACGGTTCTGGGGGTAGACCCTAGGGTTCAGGCGTGTTGTGGGCCAAAAATTGATCGAGTCGTGCTAGGGAGGCTGGGAATCAGCCAAGTATGGGCCGTTTTAAAAAATACATTGCCATTTGGTTGGTCAAACGGGCGAAATGGCGAGAATGGGAAATTTTCAGGCCAAATCGGTATGCTATAGCCTACGGTTTCGGGGGTTGGCAAGGGGTTCAGGCGTGCTATAGACCAAAAATCAACCGAATTGTGTTAGGAAGACTGAGGAGCAGCTTAGTATGGGTCGTTTGAAAAAATGGGGCCATTTGGGTGGTCAAACGGGCTAAACGATGCAAATGGGGCATTTTTAGGCTAAATCGTTGTTCTATAGCCCACGGTTCTGGGGATGGTCCCAGGGTCCAGGCGTGCTGTGGGTTAAAAATCGACTAGGTCATGCAAGGGAGGATGAGGAGGGATCTTATGTGGTCCATTTGAAAAAACGGGTTCATTTGGGTGGTCAAACGGGTGAAACGACGTGAATGAGGCATTTTCAGGCCAAATCGATGTGCTACAGCCCACGGTTTTGGGGGTGGCCTGGGGTACGGGCGTGTTGTGGGCCAAAAATTGATTGGGTCGTGTCTAGGAGGCTGGGGAGCGGCCTAGTGTTGGCCGTTTGAAAAAATAAGGCTATTTGGGTGGTCAATTAGGCAAAACGGAGCGCACACGATGTTTTTAGGCCAAATCGATGTGCTATTATAGCCCATGATTCTGGTGGTGGGCTCGGGGTCCCTGCGTGCCGTGGGATGAAAATCAATCGGTTATGCCAGAGAGGCTGGGGAGTGGCATAGTGTGGGCCATTTGAAAAAATAGGACCATTTGGTTGGTCAAACGGGTGAAACGGCACAACAGGGTGTTTTTTGGCAAAATAGATGAGCTATTGCCCACGGTTCAGGGGGTGGACCAGGGGTCTGGGCGTGCAGTAGGTCAAAAATCATCTGGGTCATTCTAGGGAGGATGGGGAGCGGCCTAGTATGGGTCATTTGAAAAAAATGCCATTTGGGTGGTCAAACGGGTGAAACTGTGCGAACTAGGCATTTTTGGCCAAATCATTGTTCTATAGCCCACGGTTCTGGGGGTAAGCCCCGGGTTTTGGCGTGCTGTTGGTCAAATTGACCGGGTCGTGCCGGGGAGGCTGAGGAGCATCTAGTGTTGTCTATTTGATAAAACGAGTCTATTTGGGAGGTCAAACGGCTGAAACAAAGCAAACCCCAAATTAGTGTGCTATAGCCCATGGTTCTAGGGGTGGGCCCGGGGTACGGGCATTCTGTGGGCCAAAAATTGATTGGGTTGTGCCAAGGAGGCTGGGGAGTGGCCTAGTGTAGGTCATTTTTAAAACGGGGGCAATTTGGGTGGTCAAATGGGCGAAATTGCGCAAACGTGATATTTTCATGCCAAATCGATGTGCTATAGCACATGGTTACGGGAGAGGGCCCGGGGTACGAGCGTGCTGTGGGTTGAAAATTGATCGTTTCATTCCAGGGTGGTGGGGAGCAGACTAGTGTGGGCCGATTGAAAAAATGAGGCTATTTGGGAGGTCAAACGTGCGTAACGGCGCGAACGGGGCATTTTCGAGGCAAATCGGTGTTCTATAGCCCATGATTCCGGGGGTGGGATCAGGGTGATATGGGAATGATCTATGAAGTGATAAAAAAGTCCATAACATAAGGAGAAATCGAGAGCAAGATAGAGATAATTCACGACAACAACACAAATACACGAGATAAAGAAGACAAACTACAAACATACAAAGTGAAATAAGATAAGGGATAGGCAAGATGACATAAGATCTTACAAAACAATGAGAACCAACATATGTATTGAATAAAGAGAACCTCAAAGTCACAATAATCAAACACCAATATTCTTACGGTGACCGCTAAGGGAATCAACTCACCTCAAGAACCACCGTTTCTAAGCAAATGTCAATATTGGCTTTTCCAAGCCCTAAACTACAATAGATTTTCCAATCCCTAACTAAGACTATACTAAGGTGTTCTACTCTCAGAGGACTTTCAATGTTTCAATATTTCATCATTCAACAGCTAGTAAGAAAAGACCTAAAAGAGACTATATATAGCATAGCTTATTACATGGCAAAATGACCAAGTCACCCTTAATAACCAAGGGGTGGCCTTGGTGTGTTGGAAAACTCTATGAATTGTCCAAATTTACCTTAAGGCTAAGTGACCAAAATACCCTTAATGAAGGGAGCCAAAACCGTGAACCAACAAAGTGTGGTCCAACCTAAGAGTCCTCAAGTCTTCAAGGGTCCAAGCAATCTTCCACACTCGAGTTTGTCCAATGGAATGCTCATAATGACCCCTCCAAGCATGATCCCGTTCCCTCCATACGACCAAAGCTTGATTCTTCACGTAGTAACTTTGAAGGATATCATCGAAAGCTAACGCGACCATTTCACTTGTATCATCCCCTCTTTCTTGAAAACGATTCGACCTCGAATCCGTACCTTGAAAAACTAGAGAAAGTACAAACAAACATAATATCCTCATGGAATGAGGGTTAGGATTAGCACAATAATAAGCATCTTTATGCCAAGGTGACAGATATTTGGAGTATAACCAAGAATCCTTTGAAGGGAATATTAAAAACTCAATGAAAGATGTACAAAGGATTTGTTTATGGGATTCATCAATAGCTACGCTTTGCTTGTCATTTAGACCAAGCAACAATTTGGGTGCACCAACATTACCATTTCTACATTTGGCACCGAGGTTAAACATGAAGAGTGGCCATAGACACGGGTCTAGACAATACTTTTCTTTCCCGTGGTCTCCACCCAATCTAAATGACACTCTCTCTATAATAGCATACATATAATCCAAAGCAAGTAGAGAGTAGATAATGGTATCACTCAAATCGACTTCTACTAGGGTGCCCTCATGTGTGTACTCACTACTAGTTTCCTAACCATCACCATGAGTACTCTCAATAATAAAGTCACATAAATTAGAAGAAGGAGTAGCTTCCAAGACCACACATTCCTTGCCCTTAAGAGTACTCTCATCTTCCAAGAAGAGATTTCCATCTTTAGGAGGAAGGTTGTCACACCATAGTGGGTTAGTATATAGGCTATAGCCTCTAAGGCAAGCTATACCATCATCTTCACCACTAGGCTCCGTAGGAGTGTTTATATCATCTTTAAATAAGACATTATACCTAAAGAGTGCATTATCCAACCCACGGGAAGATTTGGAACAAGCAAGTTCCTCACTCTCTAAAAGATCAATATCGAGTTTTAAGGAGGTTTCAAGCACAAGATTACCCCAAGAAGAGCTCTCGGGTTCACTCCTATTCCTTGACCAACATTTTCAAATTCTTCTTTCACTTGAGATTCATTAATCACATCACATATAACCTCAAGTGGTGGGAAAGTTTTACACACAAGTTGGTCAACACAATTTTCACACGACAATGTACTTCCATTCAACACAATAACTTCAACATTAGGTGGACACAAATTGATCTTACAAGAAGAGTCAATTCGGTCATCTATAGGATCAACTAGTGTATCCACTTGCACAATATGTTCATCATCCACAAGTGGTAAAGAATCAATATACTTACATGTAGGTAAGCTACTACTCACACTCAACGGCTTATTAGCCACGCGATTATCATTCACATGCACAAAAGTGTAAGATTTAGCTATTTTACCTTGAAGTTCATTAGTATGTTCATATTTACCTTGGTGTGAAGGTACTTCAAGAACTTGGGCAGCAACTTCCTTCGGGAAGCTCTCATCGTAAGTTGTTTGGATAAGAGGAATTGGATTTTGAGGGAAAAGCTTAGGTAACAATTGGCGTATAATTTCAATGTGCCGTTGCATATCTTTAAGATCATCATTGATGCGATCACACGTGGCCTTGAAATTATGGGCAGCCATGGTACCTAACCAAAAAAGAAGAAGACAACAACAAACAAAAGAAAACTAACAAGATTAGTAGTAAAATCTCTTCACCAACACTCGTAGACACTCACTTTTGTGATCCTCACAATTGGAGCGGTGAATATTGAAAGTTGCTTATACTCCGGTAGTCAATAAGATGTCAATTCTACTTAGCGGCCGGAATAGATTCTTGTTTGGTCGACTCAAGACACAAAATAGAAAATTCTACTTACGAACCTGAAACAAAAAGTTACGACAAATTAAAAATGAGAAAAGCACACACATAACGAAGACACGACAAAAACGGATTCAAAAACTAATTCACAATCTAGTAGGTGATTACTAGTTGCTAATTAGTACTAGAAATCAAGAAATGAAACTAACAAAACAAAGAAAAGAAACTTTAAAATATGAAATTTGAGCTTCAAGTTTTTTGGAATGTTGATGATGTGGCACTTAGATGACGAGGCAGTTTGGTGACGTGGCAATTTGGTGACATGGCAGTTTGCAATTTGGATTGGTTAAATTTTTAATTTGGGAGAGTGAAAAATCTACTAAAGGAGGGTAAGCATAAGACTTAGAGCCTTTTTAAAAATTCAAAAGACTTTGACTTTCCTTGCACCTTTTTGGCAAGACACCTTTTTGAAAGCCTTTGTCTCCTTTCCTTTTTTGTTTGTCTTGGTATGTGCCCTTACTCTCTTTTGGTAATGAGTCTTTTTGAAAGTCCTATTGTCCCCTTTCTTTTTTTGTATGTTCTTTGGGATATGTTTCAAGACTAACAAAAGACTACACTCTTTAAGATTAAACCACACCTATTGAATGTTCTCGTTCAACAATAAATGATGAACATGAAGAACAACAAGAACACTCAAAAGATTGAAACTAAACCAAATGAACTCCAAATTGAATGATTTTGGATTCCTTTTGCTCACGTTAAACTCCATAACACAACCACGCATTTTTCAAGCCACATTATCAACAACAACCCTTCCATTTTCGAGCTTCACCTTACTAGTTTCTTCAGCCTTAAACTCAACAATGGTGAACAACTCAAAAGCTCCCGGATTAAGGTCAAATCCAAGATTTAGACTCACTTAGATTTAGGGAACAAGAACCTAACACTAGAAACAAACAAAACACACTAAAATATCCTAAATCTAAGTCTCAAATTTCAGCTCAAACACAAAAATAGGACAGATTTATTTTTTTGAGATTTTTGGTTTTTCAACATTTTTTTTTATTTTTCAACTAACAAGCCCAAGATTGATTTTGTTGGAACAAAATCAATCCTTGCTCTGATACCAAATAATACGGGAATGATTTACGAAGTGATAAAATAGTTCACAACACAAGGAGAAACTGTGAGCAAGATAGAGACAAGTACGACAACAATGTAAATACACGAGATAACGAAGACAAGATACAATCATACAAGGTGAAATAAGGTAAGGGATAGGCAAGATGACATAAGATCTTACAAAGTAATGAGGTGTATTGAATGAAGAGACCCTCAAAGTCGCAATTATCAAACACCAATCTTCTTACGGTGACCGCTAAGGGAATCAACTTACCTCAAGAACCACCATTTCTAAGCAAATGTCAATATTGAATTTTTTAAGCCCTAACTAAGACTATAATAAGTGTTCTACTCTCAAAGAGAGGACTTTCAATGTTTCAATATTACATCATTCAAAAGCTAGTAAGAAAAGACCTAAAAGAGACTATATATAGCGTAGCTTATTACATGAAAAAATGACCAAGACACCCTTAATGACCAAGGGGTGGCCTTGGTGTGTTGGAAAATACTATGAATTATCCAAATTGCCCTTAAGGCTAAGTGACCAAAATTCCCTTAATGAAGGGAGCCAAACCGTGAACCAACAAAGTGTGGTCCAACCCAAGAGTCCTCAAGTCTTCAAGGGTTCGAGCAATCTTCCACACTCGGGTTTGTCCAATGACATACTCATAATGACCCCTCCAAGCATGATACCATGCCCTCCATATAACCAAACCTTGATTCTTCACGTAGTGATTTTGAAGGATATTATCAAAAACTAAGGCGACCATTTCACTTGTATCACAGGGTCCAGGTGTGCTGTGGGTCAAAAATCGACTGGATCATGCCAGGAAGACTAAGAAGAGTCCTAGTATAGGTTGTTTGAAAAAAATAAGGCTATTTGCGTGGTTAAACGGGCAAAATAATGCGAATGGGGCATTTTCGAGCCAAATTTGTGTGCTATAGCCCACAGTTATGGGGGTGGGTCCTGGGTCCGGGGGTGTTGTGGGCCAAAAATCAATTGGTCTTGCTAGAGAGGCTGGAGAGTGGACTAGTCTGAGCCATTTGAAAAAAATATTGTCATTTGGGTGGTCAAACTGGTGAAATGGCATGAACGGGGCATTTTTGGGCTAAATCGGTTGTTTTAGCCCACAATTTCGGAGTGAGGTATGAGGTCCAAGTGTGCTGTGGGCCTAAAATTGACCAGGTCATACCGGAAAGGCTGGAGAGTGTCATTGTGTGGGTCCTTTTAAAAAATGGGGCCATTTGGATAGCCAAACAGGCGAAATAAAGCGAACAAGGCATTTTTGGGCCAAATTGATGTGCTATAGCCCACGATTTTGGGTGTGTTGTGGGCCAAAAATTGACTGGGTCATTCCAAGGAGGCTGGCGAGCGTCCTAGTATGGACCGTTTGATAAAACAAGGTCATTTGGGTGGTCAAACAATCAAAACAACATAAATGGGGCATTTTTGTGCCAAATTGGTGTGCTATAGCTTACAATTTTGGGGGTGAGCCCGAGGTCCGGGCGTCTTGTGGGCTAAAAATTGATTGAGTTATGCCAGGGAGCCTAGAAAGTGGCCTAGTATGAGTTGTTAGAAAAAATAGTGACATTTGGGCGGTCAAACGGGCAAAATAGTGTGAACGAGACATTTTTAGGCCAAATCGGTATGCTATAGCTCGCGATTTTGGGGGTGGGCCCAATAAAATCGATCGGGTTGTGCTAGGGATGATGAGGAGTGGCCTAGCGTGGTATTTTTGAAATAATAGGGCCATTTGGGTTGTCAAACATGTGAAATGACATTTTTAGGCCAAATTGGTGTGTTATAGCCCACGATTATGGGGTGGGCCCAAGGTCAGGATGTGTTAGGGGCCAAAAATTAATTGGGTCATGCCAGGGAGGCTGGAGAGTAGCCTAGTGTAGGATATTTGAATAAGTGGGTCCATTTTGATGGTTAAACAAGAGAAATGGTGCAAACAATAGATTTTCAAGCCAAATCGGTGTGCTATAGCCCACGGTTTTGGGGGTGGGCCCAGGGTCTGGGTATGCTATGGGCTAAAAATTGACCGAATCATACCAGGGAGGTTTAGGAGTGGCCTAGTATGGGTTGTTTTAAAAAACGGGGCCATTTGCATGGTCAAACAGGCGAAACAGCGCGAACGGGGCATTTTCGGGCCAAATCGGGGTGCTATAGCCAACGGTTTTGGGGGTGGACCTGGGGTTCGGGCATGCTGTTGGACTAAAATTGGGTCGTGCCAGGGAGGCTGGGAGCGGCCTCGTATGGGCCTTTTGAAAAAAAATGGCTATTTTGGTGGTCAAATGGCAAAATAGCACGAATGGGGCATTTTAGGACCAAATCGGTGTGCTATAGCCTATGATTCCGGGGGTGGGTCCGGGGTCCGGGCGTGCTGTGGGTCAAAAATTGATCGGATCGTGCCATAGAGGATGGCAAGTTGCCTAGTATGGGTCGTTTGAATAATCAGGGTCCGTTGGATGGTCAAACGGGCGAAATAACTTGTACGGGGCATTTTCGGGCCAAACGGTGTGCTAAAGTTCACATATCCAAGGGTGGGCACGGGGTCCAGGGGTGTTATGGGTTGAAATTGACCGAGTCGTGTCAAGGAAGCTTGCGAGCGGCCTAGTGTAGGCCGTTTGAAAAAATAGGGCCATTTGGGTGGTTAAACAGGAAAAATAGTGCAAACGGGGCATTTTTGAGCAAAATTGGTAAGCTGTAGCCCACGATTTCGGGGGTGGGCCAGGGGACCGAGCGTGTTTTAGGTCGAATATTGGCCGGGATATGCCAGATAGGCTGGATAGCAAACTAGTATGGGTCATTTGAAAAAATAGGGCTATTTGGGTGGTCAAAAAGTGAAACAGCACGAACGGGCGATTTTCAAGCCAAATTAGTATTCTATAGCCCATGATTCCGGGGGTAGGCCCGGTGTCCAGGCATGCTGTGGGATGAAAATCAACCAAATTATTCCAAGAAGACTGGGGCGTGGCTTAGTGTGGGCCGTATGAAAAAATGGGGCCAGTTGCATAGTCAAACGAGAAAAATAGCACAAATAGGGCATTTTCAAGCCAAATCAGTGTGCTATAGCCTACGGTTTTTGGGGGTGATCCCAAGATCCGGGAATGATGTGGGCCAAAAATTGATTAGGTTGTGCCAGAGAGGCTGGGGAGTGGCCTAGTATCGGCCGTTTGAAAAAACATGGCCATTTGATTGGTCAAACGGGCAAAATGGCGTGAATGGGGCATTTTTGAGCCAAATTGATGTGCTATAGCCCACTGCTCTGGGGTTGGCCAAGGGTTTGGGCGTCCTGTGGGCCAAAAATTGATCAGGTCATGTCAGGGAGGATGGGGAGCAACCTAGTATGGGCCGTTTGAATAAACGGGGCCATTTGGGTGGTCAAACGGGTGAAACAAAATGAATGGAGCATTTTCGAGCTAAATCAGTGTTTTGGGGGTGGACCCAAGGTCCAGGCGTGCTGTGGGCCAAAGATTAATTGAGGTGTGCCAGGGAGGCTGAGGAGTGGCCTAGTATAGGTCGTTTTAAAAAAGGGTCCATTTAGTTGGTCAAATGGGCGAAACGATACAAACGGGGCTTTTTCTTGCCAAATTGGTGTGCTATAGCCAACGATTACTTGAGTGGGTCTGTGGTCAAGGCATGTTAGGGGCCAAAAATCTATCAGGTCATGACAGGGAGGCCAGAGAGCGACCTAGTGTAGTTTGTTTGAAAAAAATGGGCTATTTGGGTGGTCAAATGGGTGAAACGGCGTGAACAGGGCATTTTTGGGCCAAATTGATGTACTATAGCCTACGGTTCTAGGGGTGGGCCCGAGGTCCAAGCGTTTTGTAGGTCAAAAATCTACCGGGTCGTGACAGAGAGGCAGAGGAATGATTTAGTGTGGGCCGTTTGAAAAAATAGGTCTATTTGGTCGATCAAACGGGCGAAATGACGTGAAAGGGGTATTTTCGAGTTAAATCGGTATGCTATAGCTCATAATATCTTGAGTGGGCCCAGGGTACAAATGTGTTGTGGGACAAAAATTGATAAGGTCATGCCAAAGAGGTTGAGGAGAGGCCTAGTGTGGGCCATTTAAAGAAAGGGGGCTATTTGGGTGACCAAACGGGCGAAACAACGCGAACGGAACATTTTCAGGCCAAAACGGTGTGCTATAACCCTCGGTTTTGAGGGTGGGACTAGAGTCCAGGCCTGATGATTCAAGTGCGACTATGAAGATAAATGTGTGTACAAGTGCAACAAAGTATCATCCTAGGAAGTGCAATGTTGAGACGTGAGAAGGATCAAAGACACACCAAAACCGCCCTATTTGCTCGTTTGTTACACTAGAGGGGCGCCCCCTGTTTATTAAGGGTCTTTTGGGCATTTCATATTTTATGTAATAAGGAGACTATATATAGTTTAGTAGTAGGGATTTTTATTACTTAGTTGATTATTGTTGTAGGTCTTGACATTTAAACACCAAAGTCCTCTCTCTACTTGAGGCAAACCGAAACTTGTAACTAGGATAGAAATTCAAGGATGGAATCTCGTGTGATTGTTTGTTTTTGAGTAACCTTGGCGCTTGAGTGGTGGACTCCACTTTTGTGTCATCATAAGAGTTAGGTGTTCGTGTGTGGAGGTGTTAGGGGTCTTAGAGTTGAATGTACTCTTTGGTTACTAGGATTTACACCACCTTTGTCTAACTATCTATCCCTTTACTTTTGTTGTCATCTTGTAGTAGTTTTGTCTTGTCCTCTTGTAATCGTTGGTTGTTGTTATTGTAAGTTTGTTGTTCATCACATTAATGTAGTGTTGTTGCTTTTTTGGTGTGGTTATACATATGGGTGTTCATGGGTTGGTTTGGATCGGTTATTGGTCAAAACAATAACCAAACCAACTTAGTCGGTTTTTAAATTTCAAAAACCAAACCAAACCAAACAAAAAAATAACCGTCGGTTTAGTTCGGTTTGGTTCAATTTTTTCGGTTTATAACTTTAGCTAATGATAAAAGTTGAAAATTAAAAAAAACAAATCCAATCTAGCATATGAGATGTTAACCGAGTGTTGTATCTCAACCTTGAAACTGAGATGTCAACTGAGTGTTATACTTCGGCAAAGCTATGAACAACACCATATGAATGCTTCTAAAAAAATATTTTAAAACTACATTTAACAGAATGAAATGATAAATCCCCCAAAAGGTGAACACATACACTTCTTGCTCAACAAGGTTCAAAAAGAAAGTTAAAATTAATGATTGTCTATAGTCAAATGAATCTCAGCTATAAATTTCAATATACAACAAGATATTATTTTTCACAATTAGTATCATTTGTCATTCAAAGTGCGAAATTCACTTAGAATCTCATAAGGTACTATAAACTAGATGAATAAATGACTTAATGTGTTACGACTAAAGTTAAATCATGATTAAAAGATAAAATGTAACAAATATTTATATTGTATTTATGAATAATACATAAATAATTATATTATATATATATCGGTTTGGTTTGGTTATTTTTCGGTTAATTTAGAGTAAAACCAAATCAAACCAAACCAAATTAGTATCGGTTTTTCAAAATTCAAAACCAAACCAAACTAAACCAAACCAAACCTAACCAAATATCGGTTTTTTAAATCGGTTTGGTTTGAATTGCGGTTCGGTTTGGTTAAAATCCAAACCATGAACACCCCTAGTTATACAGGTTATTATCTCACCATTGTTGAAGTATTCTCAGATTTTCTTTTCATTCTTGTGTTGTCATTCTTGGCCGAGACTTGGTTCCTTGGGCTCTCGATTTGTGGTGTGTTTTGTGACGTTTTTGGGGGCTGTTTTGTGTCTTCTTGGGGTTGCAAGGTATCATTTGGTATTAGAGATAAGGATGGTTGTGTTCCTACACTACCAATATTGGGCTCTATTAGTAAATAAAATAAAATAAAAAAAAAGATTGAAGTTTTCTTGTTGTTGGCCGAGTGTTCTTGTTGTTGTTGTTGTGTTTGGCCGAGATTTGTGTCCAGATTTGAGTGTGTTTTGTTGTCTTAGTTTGTTTCTAGTATTGGTTATCTTTTTACTCAACACTTATTGAGTCCAATGATATGATATAGACCACGGGAACACTAAACACACCCCAAACAGTCCATTAATCAAAAGGATTCTTGGACCGATTCGAGATCTCACACGGATTCGACAATGACAACAACAATACTGATATGAAGAAGGTGTTTATCACACCAAAACAGAAACAACAACAATAATATGAATACAAGATGAACAACAACAAAGGGGTAACAATAACAACACCTCACGGGTTACATTAACAAAAACAAGAAACAACGATTACAACAAACAAGAGGATAGATAGTTAGACAAAAATGAAGGTATAATCTTAAAAACCCAAAAGCCTATTCCACTCTTGGACCTTTAACATCACACACAACAAATAACTAACTCTTATGTTGGCACAAGAGTGACCTCTATCTCCCAAGAATCCAACTTTTCCAAGCTTGAGTCCAACACGAGTGAATTCACACTCAATGTTGATTTCCCTAGTTACAAGTTTCGGCCATGGGTCCTTTCTCACAAGAGAGAGAGTTTCAAGTGTTACAACTTCAATATTCAACAAAAACTAATGACTAAAACCCTACATTATTCTATTTATAGTAGGTTACAAAATAAAGTGTGAAATGTCCAAAATGACCCCTTAGTCAAATGCTTCAATAGGCGCCCTTGGAGTGCTATGTATGGACGGTTTTTGTGTCCATTTAGGTGCTCCTTTGCACTTCATTTGCACTCACCAAGTATCGGGTCTAAGATACGCCCTCATAAGTACATCTACATGATCGTACTCGTATCATCCTCCCCTTCTTAAAAAGGATTCAACCTCGAATCCGTACCTTGGAAAATCAAGAGAAGACAAACAAGCACACATCCTCATGACACGAGGGTTAGGGTTAGCAAAAATAAACACATTAATATGCCATACCGAGGGGGAACAAATTTGAAGTATATCCACGGGTCCTTTGTATTAAACATGAAAATATTAGTACAAATGTGACAAAGGAAGTGGCTCGGATAAATACCAAAACAAAATGAAAATAGGCCGAGAGTTATCCTTTCCTACCCTAAGATGGTACTGGGATCAAATGGAAGAATTAGCCTAGGGACTAAGCCGAGGCTAGCCCTTCCTCCCCCTAGAATGTCATTCCCACATTCACACACAAAAATTATTTCATGCACATGATCTTTATGGATAAAACTAATCACAATGCTTTTACCACACAAGATGTTCAAATAGTCATGCGCATTATCAAGATCAATTCTATAGACACCATCACTAACTTGCGAATTTTTAAGCACTTCATTCACATGCTCAAGTAGTGAACTACATTTAAGAGTAAATTGACCATCATGAACACCAAGAGTACTCATTTCTGAGACTATACAGTCCTTGCCCATAAGTGTACTATCATCTTCCAAGAAGAGATTTCCATCTTTAGGAGGAATGTTGTCATACCATAGTGGGTTAGCATATCAGATATAGCCTTCAAGGAAATATATACCATCATTTTCACCACTAGGTTCATTAGGAGTGTTTATATCATCTTCAAACAAAACATTAAACCTAAAGAGAGCATGATCTATCTCACAGACAGATTTGGAACTAGCAAGTGCTTCACTCTCTATAAGTTCACTATCAAGTACCAAAGATGTTTCAATCTCCTCTTTACCTTGGTGTGGGTCGTGTAAGCCCACCTCTTCCTTCGGGAAGCTCTCGGCACACGGTGTTTGGACAAGGGAAGTTGGATTTTGTGGGATAAGTTTAGGTAACAATTGGTGTAGCCTTTCCACGTACCATTTCATTTCTTTAATATCATCATTGATGCGATCAAATATGGCATAGAGATTAGTGGCAGCCATGGTACCTAAAGAAAAGGACAACAACAAACAATAAACAAACTTGTTAGCTCAAAAATGCCTCACCACACTCTCACTCTTGATTTTTACCTCATACTTGGTTTCACAAGTGTTGAAAGTTGGCTTGTACTTCCCGAGTGATTGAGGGTCGAGTCTACTCTTTCCCGGAATAGATTTTTGTTTGAGTTGACTCAAAAGAAAAATTATTTACGGACTTGAACCAACAAGACACAACGAATTCACAAAAGAGAAAAAAAGCACACAACAAACGCTAAACACGAATGAATGAACACAAAGACTAACTAACAATCTAGTAGATGAGTACTAGTTTGCCAATTAGTATTGGAACCAACAAACGAAACTATGGAACAATAAAAAGAAACTAAAAAAATCTAAAATTTGAGCCAAAATTTGATGCGTGAACAGTAACTTAATGACGGGGCAGCCACGTATTGATTGCGGTTTCTACAATTTTTATTTTCCAAAGTCCAAGTCTTTACCAATTTTAATTTGGATTGGTGAAATTTGTTTTAAGGAGGAAAGAATAAGTCTTGGAGCCTTTTTTTCAAGTTTCAAATTTCAAGACTTGACTTTTCTAGTACTTTTCCTTAAAACATGGACCCTTGTTTCATGGAAAAGTGGTTGAGAAGTGATGTAAAGTCTTTAGTGTGTAGGAAAAGTCTTTGAGTCACAAGTACTATACTTTGAAACTTGGATATATTTCTTGCAAGACTAACACAATACACACTCTTTTTCTTCAACTTCTAAGTTCAACAACCACTTTTTTTTCAACAATATATGTAGATGGTGAAGAACACCAAGAACACAAACTTTGAGTCTTGAAGTTCTAAGGTTCAAGTAGGACCTCCTAAACAACAAAAATGAATTCCCAAGCTTAAATTCCACAACACAATATCCATAATACACGTTCAAAACTTGAACCAACAACACATCACACGTTCAAGTCTAGAACCTGCAACAACAATCGACCACACTTTGTTCACATTAACAAGATCAACATTTCAAGCTCAAATCTAAGATATAGACTCAACGTATTAGTGAGGAACAAAACTAAAACTTAGATACAACAAATAAAAGTAAAAATATTGGCCAATACACAACAAGAACACAATTTTAGGCCAAGAACACAAAATGGACAGATTGCTATTTTTCTGAAATTTTCAGATTTCAATTTTTTTTTTGACAATTTTTTTTTTAATTTTTCAACTAACAAGCTCAAGATTTATCTTGTGGGAATAATATCAAGCCATGCTCTGATACCAAATGATACGAGAAAGACCACGGGAACACTAAACACACCCCAAAGAGTCCACTAATCAAAAGGATTCGTTGACCGATTGGAAACCTCACTCAGATTCGACAATGACAACAACAAGAATACAAGAATACAAGGGTGTTTTTGACACCAAAATAGTAGCAACACAACAAGAACAAGAGGAACAATAGACAAATTTCGGATT
This sequence comes from Capsicum pubescens, assembly GCA_030864215.1. NCBI lineage: Eukaryota > Viridiplantae > Streptophyta > Magnoliopsida > Solanales > Solanaceae > Capsicum > Capsicum pubescens. The sequence continues at coordinate 274,807,953 of CM061547.1, read as the reverse complement.
CCACATTAACAACATAAACACAGGGTTAAAACATCAACACTACTACACGATTACAAAGAAACAAAAGGATAGATAGTTAAACAAAAATGAAGGTATAATCTTAGAAACCCAAAAACCTATTCCACTCTTGGACCTTTAACATCACACAAAAGAAATATCTAACTCTTACGTTGGCACAAGAGTGACCTCGATATCCAAGCATCCAACGTTTCCAAGCTTGAGTCCAACACGAGTGAATCCACACTTAATGTTGATTTCCCTAGTTAAAAGTTTCAGCCATGGGGCCTTTCTCACAAGAAAGAGAGTTTCAAGTGTTACAACTTCAATATTCAACCAAAAATAATGACTAAAATCCTACATTATTCTATTTATAGTAGGTTAAAAAATAAAGTGTGAAATGTCCAAAATGACCCCTTAGTCAAATGCTTCAATAGGCGCCCTTTGGAGTGCTATGTATGGACAGTTTTGGTGTCCATTTAGGTGCTCCTTTGTGCTTTATTTGCACACACCAAGTCTAGGGTCTAACATACGCCCTCATAAGTCCATCTACATGATCATACTCATATCAGTCTACCAACCAAATTCTTGAGCAAGATTCGAGTTGTGTTATAGTATTAAGTGGACAGTTTCTTGTTGTTGTTGTTGATGTTCATCATATGGTCTTGTGTTGAAGAAGTTATTGTTTGATCTTGAAGAGAGAAAAGAAGTATAAGACTTTGTGTTTGTCTTGAAAACAATTTCAAGACAACACCAAAGTAGAAAAAGAAAAAGAGCCCTCTAAAAAGCAAGTTACCAAAAAAGAGTAAGACACTTTTCAAACTTAGACAAAAGAGGAAAGAGACAAGACTACCCCAAAAAGTTGTCTTCCCAAAAGAGTGCAAGTTAGTTGAAAGTTGGTGGAGAGCTTTTTGACTCTTAAAAATAGAGTCTCAAGTCTTGTAAGCCTATACCATAGCCGAAATATCTTTCTCAAAGGTGTAGTATTGAACATCAAAGTCTTGGAACAAATTCTCTTCAACAACAACGTGTGTTTTTGTCTTGTAAACTTGTTTAGCTTTCTTGTTATCATTTGTGTGGTGTTGTTGTTTGTGGTTCAAGGACTTAAACCTTTGTTGGTGCTTTGTGTGTGACATTGTGGTCTGTTTTTGGTTCAATGAAACCCAAGACCTTACACTCTTAACCCATAGGGGAACACAATGCTACTAGTATCATTTTGGCTCACCTTGAAGCTATGTCCCGAGACATGGCTAGGATGACCGCGGGTATTGAAAAACTAGATTCAGATGTGGTATCAATGAAGGGTGAAGTGTCAATTATGGGTGGGAGATTGTAGAGAGTGGAAATCCAAAGAAGCCGACCTTCTACCCCTCGACAAATTTCACCAACTAGTACTCCCGAGGCCATGCACCAAATGCTATATCCCCCTATTGCCACAACTCAAACCAACCCTTACTCCTAAAATCGAGATCATGATAGACCAAGCCACTCTTTATTTCACCAAGTCCAACAAGAAGTACTTGGTACCCCAATACCACTACCATACCCGATCCCTCTCATCCAAAATCCACTTAACCAAATACCTCACTATCTAAATCTAATCCCGCCGCTACAAGCTTCACTTAACCTAAATAGACCCGTCTATGTTGAGAGGTATGGTAGAGGATAACAACATGCTGGTTATGGACCATATGATGATGTTTACATGAGAAATGAGGAGATAATGGGTAGGCAAGGTGATCCAAAGGAAGTTCGCGGCCGAGAAGGAAGAGTTGGTATTTGGAGCCAACAAGGGAACCAAAATCGTGATGTAGGGATAAATACCATCAAGGTGGGGCTTCCAACCTTCAAAGGTGAGAGTGATCCAGAAGAGTTTCTATCTTGGGATTCCGCTTGTGAGAGAATATTCCAAGTTAATGACCTTACCGAGGAGAAAAAGAGTTGTTATGCGATTGCATATTTTGAGGGTTATGCTACTACGTGAAGAGATTTGACAATGTTTTAATTGAGGGGCAGCACCCTCCTTGGTTTAGGTTAAGGTATATCATGAGACAAAGGTACTTACCCGAGAGTTACCATCAAGAGCTCCTTTCTAAGTTGTATAACTTGAGGCAAGGGAACAAAAACATCGTGGCTTACTATGATGAGTTCCAATAACTCATTTTATGACTTAATCACCGAGGGGAGAAAGTGAGCCATGACATCATTCGATTCAAGGTTGGGTTGAATAGGGACATTGCCTCACAATTGACACTTCACAAGTTTGACACTATTGATGCCATCTTCTAAGCCACCTTAGAAGTTGAGAAGGAATTATGGGATAAATCGAGTGTCAAGCTCAAGGGGAAATCTCCCTCGGGTTGGCACAAGGACAAAAATGACCTATCTAATATGGATAATCCCAAGAATAAGGCTTCCCAAGTCGAGAACAAGTCTCACCAAAGGTACCCTCCGAGAAATGAAGGTAAACCACATTCCTCTTCTAGTTCTAAGGGCTTTTAATGTTTTAAATGCCAAGGTTGGGTACACACGGCTAACGAGTGTCCAAATATGATAAATGTGATCCTAAGGGAGGGAAAATTATACTTTCTTGTAGAAGAGGTGGGACTTGAACCAAAGGAGATTGATGATCAATCTCAAAATGGAGAAAAAGTAGAACTTGAGGAGCTAAAGGAGGGGGATGAGGAAGATGTTTGTCCATGTGAAGGAGAGATTATAGTGCCTATGTATATGGCAAGGAAATTCATGCTTAGTAGGGGTATGGAAGAAGAAGATGAGAGTGAGGAGGATGAATAAGGAGAGCAGTCGAGAGTTGGTATTGTGGGATTTACCGACAAGGACTCTTTGTTGATCACTAATCGAGATACTAGCACTTTGCCTAGTGTCAATTCTTCTTATGTGCAGGTTGTAGAACATATAAGTATAATGAACATGCTTGATGATCTCATGGGACCCTTGATTGAACATACTAAACTTAGGAAGAGAAATGAAGAGATGATGTAAAGAGAAGAGCTTACCGGTGATGATTGCTTGAATTTGAGGGCAAATTCCTCTCAAGATGGAGAGGATGATACAAGTGCGAATATGAAGATAAACGTGTGTACAAGTGCATAAAAGTATAATCCTAGGAAGTGCAATGTTGAGACGTGAGAAGGATCAAAGACACACCAAAGCCACCCTATTTGCTCATTTGTTACACTAGAAGGGCGCCCTCTTTTCATTAAGGGTCTTTTGGGTATTTCTTCTTTTATGTAATAAGGAGACTATATATAGTTTAGTAGTAGGTATTTTCATTACTTAGTTGATTATTGTTGTAGGTCTTGACATTTGAAACACTAAAGTCCTCTCTCTACTTGAGGCAAGCCGAAACTTGTAACTAGGATAACAATTCAAGGGTGGAATCTCTTGTGATTGTTTGTTTTTGAGAAACCTTGGCGCTTGAGTGGTGGACTTTGCTATTGTGTCACCGTAAGAGTTAGGTGATCATGTGTTGAGGTGCTAGGGGTCTTAGATTTGAATGTACTCTTTGGTTACTAAGATTTACACCATCTTTGTCTAACTATCTATCCCTTTACTTTTGTTGCCATCTTGTAGTAGTTGTGTCTTGTCCTCTTATAATCGTTGGTTGTTGTTATTGTAAGCTTGTTTTTCATCACATTAATGTAGTGTTTTTGATGTTTTGGTGTGGTTATACACGTTATTATCTCACCATTGTTGAAGCATTCTTGGCTTTTCTTTTCATTCTTGTGTTGTCATTCTTAGCCGAGACTTGGTTCCTTGGGCTCTCGGTTTGTTGTGTGTTTTATGATGTTTTTGGGGGCTTTTTTGTGTCTTATTGGGGTTGCAAGGTATCACCTGCTGCGGGCTGAAAATTAATCGAGTTGTGCAGGGAGGCTGGGGGAGCAAACTAATGTGGGCCATTTGAAAAATGAGGCTATTTGGGTGGTCAAACAGGCAAAATAGTGCGAATGGGATATTTTTGGGTCAAATCGATATTCTATAGCCTAGTTTTCGAGGGTGGGCCCAAGGTCCTGCGTTTTATGGGCCAAAATCGATCGGGTTATGCAAGGGAGGCTGAGGAGCGGCCTAGTGTGGGCTGTTTGAAAAAACATGGCCATTTGGTTGATCAAACGGGCAAAACGGCGCAAACATAGCATTTTAGGACCAAATCGGTGTGCTATAGCCCACAATTTTGGGGGTTGGCCAGGTGTTCGGGTGTGCTATAGGCAAAAAATTGATCGGGTCATGTCGGTGTGCTATAGTACATGGCATCGGGGGTGGTCCTGGGGTCCAGGCGTGCAGTGGGCACAAAATTGATCGGGTCATTCTAGGAAGGCTCGAGAGTGGCCTAGTGTGGTACGTTTGAAATAATGGGGCTATTTGGGTGTCAAACAGGCGAAACAACACGAATGGGACATTTTATGGCCAAATTGGTATGAAATAATAGCCCATAGTTTTAGGGGTGAGCTCGGGGTCTGAGCGTTCTTTAGGCCAAAAATCAATTGCATTTTTCCAGGGAGATAGGGAGCATCCTATTATGGGCCGTTATAAAAAATGGTGCCATTAAGGTGTTCAAACGGGCGAAACAGTGCGAACGGGCAATTTTTGGGCCAAATCGGTGAGCTATAACCAACGGTTTTAAGGGTGGGCCCAAGGTACAGGCGTGCTGTGGGTCAAAAATCAACCAGGTTTGTCTAGGGAGGCTAGAGAGCGGCCTAGTGTGGGTTGTTTGAAAAAACAAGGCTATTTAGGTGGTCAAATGGGAGAAATAACATAAATGGGGCATTTTCGGGCTAAATTGGTGTGCAATAGCCCACGATTATGGGAGTAGGCCTGATGTTAGGGCATGTTAGGTGCCAAAAGTTAATCGTGTCATGCTAGGGAGGCTGGGGAGTGTCCTAGTATAGTCCGTTTGAAACAACGGGGCCATTTGGGTGGTCAAACAAATAAAACAGTGCAAATAGAGCCTTTTTGGGATAAATCGATGCGCTTATAGCCCACGGTTTTAGGGTGGGCTAGGGGTCTGGGTGTGCTGTGAGTCAAAAATAGATTGGGTCATGCTAGGGAGGTTGGGGAGAAGCCTAGTATGGACCGTTTGAAAAAATGAGTCTATTTGGGTGGTTAAACGGGTGAAACGATGTGAACGGGACATTTTTGGGCCAAATTCGTGTGCTATAGCTTACGATTCCAAGGGTGGGCCTTGGGTCCGAGCGTGCTGTGAGCCAAAAATTGATCCAGTCATGCCAAGGAGGCAGGGGAGAGGCTAAGTATGGGCCGTTTGAAAAAATGGGGCCATTTGGGTAGTCAAACGAGCGAAACGACGCGAACGGGGTATTTTTGAGTTAAGCCAGTGTATTATGGTTTTGGGGTGGGCTCAGGGTATGGGTGTGTTGTGGGCCAAAAATATAACAAGTCTTTCTAAGGAGGCTGGGGAGCGACCTAGTGCGAATGAGGATCTTTTGGGCCAAATTGGTGTTCTATAGCCCAAGGTTCTAAGGGTGGGCCCGAGGTACTGACATTCTGTGGGCCAAAAATTGATCGAATCATGCCGGGGAAGCTGAGAAGCGGCCTAGTGTGGGCCATTTGAAAAAAAGGCCATTTTGGTGGTCAAACGGGCGAAAAGACATGAACGGGGCATTTTCAAGCCAGATCGGTGTGCTATAGCCCACGGTTCTGGGGACGGGCCCGAGGTCCGGGCGTGCTGTGTGTCAAAAATTGACCGAGTCATTCCAGGGAGGCTGGAGAGCGGCCTAGTGTGGGTTGTTTTAAATAACAGGGTCATTTGGGTGGTCAAACGGGTGAAAAGGCGCGAGCGGGGCATTTTTGGGCTAAATCCATGTGCTATAATCCACGATTTTGGGGGTGGGCCCAGGGTCTGGGCATGTTATGGGCCGAAACTCTATTGGGTCATGTCAAAGAGAATGGAAAATGGCCTGGTATGAGCCATCTAAAAAAATAGGGCCTTTTGGGTGGTCAAACGGGAAAAACGGTGCAAACAAGGCATTTTAGGGCAAAATTGATATTTTATACCCTACGGTTTCGGGGGTGGGCTCGGGGTTCAGGTGTGCTATGGGTTAAAAATCAATCGGGTCGTGCTAGAGAGGCTGAGGAGCAAACTAGCATGGGCCGTATGAAAAATGGAGCTATTTGGGTGGTCAAACAGGTGAAACAGCGCTAATGGGCCATTTTCGAGCAAAATCGATGTTCTATAGCCTATAATTTTGGGGGTGGGCCCAGGGTACGGGCGTGCTGTGGGCCAAATATTGATCGAATCATACCAATGAGGCTGGGTTGTGGACTAGTATAGGCCGTTTGAAAAAATGGGGCCATTTGCGTGGTCAAACTGGCGAAACAACTCAAACAGGGCATTTTCAGGCCAAATCGGTGTGCTATAGTTCACGGTTCTAGTTGTGGGCTCAGGGTCCCAGCATGCTGAAGGTAAAAAATCAATCGGGTCATGCCAGAGAGGCTGGGGAGAAGCCTAGTGTGGGCCGTTTGAAAAAAACATAGCTATTTGAGTGGTCAAACAGGAAAAACGGCGCGAACGGGGCATTTTCGAGACATATTGGTGTGTTATAGCCCACAGTTCTGGGGATAGGCCCGGGGTTTAGTCGTGCTGTAGGCCAAAAATTGATCGGGTCGTGTCAAGGAGGCTGGAGAGCAGCTTAGTATAGTTCGTTTGCAAAATTGGGGCTATTTAGGTGGTCAAACGAGCAAAACGGTGCAAATCTGACATTTTTGGGCCAAATCGATGTGCTATAACCCACGATTATGGGGTGGGCCCTGGATCCAGGTATGTTGTAGGCAAAAAATTGATTGGGTTGTTTCAAGGAGGCTAGAAAGCGGCCTAGTGTGGGCTGTTTGAAAAAATGAGGCCATTTGGGTAGTCAAACGGGCGAAACTGTAAGAACGGGGCATTTTTTTAGCCAAATCAGTTTGCTATAGCCCACGGTTTTAGGGGTGGGCTCGAGGTCCGACGCGCTTTGGGCCAAAAATTGATAGGGTTATGGTAGGGAGGTTGGGGAGCAGCCTAGTATGGGCCGTTTGAAATTATGGGGACATTTGGGTGGACAAACGGGTAAAACGACGGGAATGGGGTAATATCTAACCAAATTGGTATACTATAGCCTACGGTTTTGGGGGTGGGCCCAGGGTACAGCCGTGTTGTGATCTAAAAATTGACTGGGTTATGCCAAGAATATTAGGGAGTGGCTTAATGTGGGCTATTTGAAAAAAACGGGGCTATTTGGGTGGTCAAACGAGCGAAATAGCGCGAACGGGACATTTTTGGGCCAAATCGGTGTGCTATAGCCCACGGTTCTGGGGTAGGCCTGGGTTCGGGCGTGCTGTAGGCTAAAAATCGATCGGGTCATGCCAGGGAGGTTGGAGAGCGGCCTAGTGTGGGCCGTTTGAAAAAATGGGGCTATTTGGGTGGTCAAACAGGCAAAACGGCGCAAACGGGCCATTTTCAAGCCAAATCGGTGTTTAATATCTCACGATTCTGGAGGTAGGCCTGGGGACCAGGTGTGCTATGGTTAGAAAATCGATCGGATTGTGCCAAGGAGTCTGGAGAGTGGCCTAGTGTGGGCCGTTTGAAAAAATAGGGCCATTTGAGTGGTCAAACGGCTAAAACAACACGAATAAGGCATTTTCGAGCAAAATCGGTGTGCTATAGCCTACGGTTTTGGGGTGGGCCTGGGATCCAGGCGTGCTGTGGGTCAAAAATTGATTGGGTCTTGCTAGGGAGGCTGGGGAGAAGCCTAGTATGGGCCGTTTTAAAATGCGTGGCCATTTGGGTGGTCAAAATGGTGACATGGCGCGAACGGGGATTTTTCGAGCGAAATTGATGTGCTATAACACACAGTTCCTAGTGTGGGCCCGAATTCGAGCGTGCTGTGTGCCAAAAATTGATGGAGTCGTGTCACGGAGGCTAGGGAGCGGCCTAGTATTGGCGGTTTGAAAAAATAGGGCCATTTGGGCGTCAAACAGGTGAAACGGTATGAATGTGGCTTTTTTGAGTCAAATCGGTGTATTATAGCCCACAATTCTGGGGGTGGGCTCGAGGTCCGGGCGTGTTATGGGTTAAAAATTGACTGAGTCATCCCAGGGAAGTTGGGGAGTGGTCTAGTGTGGGCTGTTTGAACAAACAAGGTCATTTGGGTGGTCAAACGGGCAAAGCGTAATGAACAGGGTATTTTTGAGCTAAATTGGTGTGCTATAGCCTGGGATTTAGGGGGCGGGTCCGGAGTTCGGGCGTGCTATGGGGCAAAAATCTATCGGGTTGTGCCAGGAAGTCTTGGGAGTTTTCTAGTATGCTCCGTTACAAAAATGGTGCTATTTGGGTGGTCAAACGGGCAAAACGGTGTGAATGGGGCATTTTCGGGCCAAATCAGTGTGCTATAGCCCAAGGTTCCGGGGGTGGGCCTGGGTTCCGGGCGTGCTGTGGGTTGAAAATCGATCGAGTTATTCCAGGGAGGCTAGGCAGTGACCTAGTGTGGGCCGTTTGAAATAATGGGGTTATTTAGGTGGTTAAACAGATGAAACGATGCAAACAGGGCTTTTTCAGGCCAAATCAGTGTGTTATAGACTATGGGTGGGCTTGAGGTCAGGGAGTGTTAGGGGCCAAAAATGTATCAGGTTGTGCTAGGGAGGCCGGGGAGCGACCTAGTGTAGGCCGTTTGAAAAAATGAGGCCATTTTGGTGGTCAAACAGACGAAACAGTGTAAATGGGGCTATTTCGAGCCAAATCGGTGCGCTATAGCCCATGGTTCTTGGTCTGGGCCAGGGTTCTAGGCATTTTGTGAGACAAAAATCGACCAAGTCGTGCTAGGGAGAGGCCTTGTCTTACCCTATTTTTATCTAAGGTTAAAACGAGCACGACGTTATGGACTCTAAAAGAATGAAAATTTGCACCGAGTCGCCACCTAATTTTTAAGGAAAATAAGGAAACCTATTGAAGTATTAACATGTGATTAATGTTTTTAGTCTGCGAAAAACCAATTGAGATTCTAGGTAAGGGTTCAAGTTATTTCGAAGGGAAGGGGTTAGGCATCCTTCAGAATTCACAAGTGTGGTACCCGACTAGACTAAATTTTTCAAAGAGGGAGGAGGTATAAGAAATAATGTAGAAGTGTATGTGTTAAATATAAAATAATATAAATGTTTAAAATTATGTAAAGATGTATGTATATTAAATATATAAATAAAACATGTTATTATAAAAAAAGTAAAAGATATGTATAAAAATACATGTGAAAAGAAAAGTATTTTATGTTGTGTGAAAGAAAGTATATCTTGATATGTCATGAAGAGAAAGAGAAAAATAATGTTCTTTGTTTGATTAAAGTTTATGAAAAAGTAAAGATTTACTTTAACATAAAGATCACAATGTTTATGATGTCAAAGTATGTAAACTAATTTGATTAATTTAATTTATTAGTGTAAACATTAACGACCTAAGTTTGCATAAACGCGAGGTGTAGTTGTATAAAGAAAATTCCGCCCAACACCCCAAAAATAAAGTTTTCACTATAATAACATTTGTACAAATATAAAAATACAATACAAAATTAAAAGGGCCTCTTTGAATGCAACTCTCGACGAGTAATCCAAATAACCTGTATAAACACTTGTAAAAATATTAGTAACGAATAAATAATAATCAAAATAAATTGAACAAGTATGTGTGTATATAAATATTTAAAAAGATATTTTTTTGTTAAAAAGTGGGCTCAGATAAAGTCATGACTGCGAAATGGTTGCTCAATTAATTGGCCGTCCTAAATCGTTTTGCTACGAAGTGGTTGCTCAATTAATTGACCGTCCTAAATCGTCTTGTCAAAATCTGAATTGTAAAATCTTGTATTGTTATAAAGTTTCATCATCGCCCAAAAAATATTTTTTATTACGTGATGTATACATAAAGTCCGTCTTTTATTTACGGAGGCCTCAAATTATTAATAATTTTTCATCGGTCAAGTATTGTTCATTATCAGTATAGATGTACAGATGTTCGTAAGTGACAAAATTATCCAAAATTAGAACAGCAAACCCATAGCAAAAATGGTTGTAATAGTGAACGTATGCAAAAAAAAATACATGAACAAATGCAGTCTAAAATAGCAAAATCTCATCAAAAATAGAGTTATCGAAAAATGTACTACTTCGATTAGATCTGTGCAAAAACCAACATACAACATATAAAATCAATAATACTCAGTCCACCCAACGCTAAAATTTAAAGCAAAGGTTATTGTTGGCGTTGCTTCAATGACTTTCGCCGGAGCAACGCCGGATACACAAATCCTTGGCCAGATCTGACCCATTTCCTATCAAACAGTAGCGAACGGGAGGGGAGAAGGTGCGGCACCGTTGGTGGTGCTTTCAACGGAGGATAAGAGAGAAGAGAGGAGGGGCGGCACTGGTCGACAGCCTGTCGGTTGGTTCGCCGGCGGCTGGCCCGCTCTTTGGAACAGACGACATAAGTTTTTATTAGTTTAGAGAGAGAAAGAGATAGAGGGAAGGTGGGGAGAGAGAAAAGAGATGGAAGGGAGATGGTGCGATCCGCCGGAGCTTCGGCGGTGGTGGGTGGGGCAGCCATGGTAGGTGAAAAGTGAGAGAAGAGAGATGCAGATTTTGTGCGTGCAGTGCATTTGCGTGTATATATGTATGTTGATATGTGTAGTGTATGTGTGTATTGTTGTGTTGTGTCCTATATCTGTGGTGTGTTTTGAAGAGAAAAATAAAAAAATGGAATAAATAAAATATGCTTGTGTATTTATGAATATGTGTGTGGGTTTGCAAAGAAAAAATATTTATGAGTTGTAAAAAATGAACATATGTGTATTTTGAAAGAGAGAAAAAAATGAACAAAAAATGTCTCCAAAATGTGTCCTCCCACCACCTATTTATACAAAAAATTGAGCACCCCTTTTATCCAATGGATAAAGGGGTGTCCTCTCTTTTTATAATAGAACACCCTTAGGTCCTTAAGCTATTGGCCAAAGGATTTTCATCCTTTTGACCAACGGACAAAATAATTATCCAAAGGGTAGTGTCATTGAGTGGTCATTGTCAGATGTGACAAGACAACACTGAGTGGTCATTGTCGGATGTGACAAGACATTATTATTATACTGCACAAAAATAATTGATCCGATTCTGCATTTGCGGACTGTAAAATATAGATGTTGAATGAAAAAATGTAAAGAATATTAAAATTATTAAAATATAATTAATTTAAAAATACTGTAAAATATATATATATATATATATATATATATATATATATATATATATATATATATATAACGTCATGTCGTGCACGTGTGTGGGTGATTGTAAAATGTTAAGAACGATAATGAATTGATAAAAATCCTAAAATTAGAAAAATTATTAATAAATTATAAAAAAATAAAAATATGACAACAAATTGATTAAAATACTAAAGAAAGGATAATTATAAATAATTTATCAAACAATTGTAAAAAAATGTAAAAATTATGCTTAGTGCCCTTTAACGAATAAAAAGCATGAAGACGTTAATTTTAGGCACGGAGAGCGAAAATTGGGTGTCAACAGGCCTAGTATGGGCAGTTTAAAAAAACGAGGCCATTTGGGTAGTCAAACGGGCGAAACGACGCGAACGGGGTATTTTAGGCCTATTTGGTGTGCTATATCCACAGTTTCGGGGGTGGGCCTGGGGTACGGGTGTGCCCTAGGTTGAAAATCAATCAGGTCATGCCAGGAAGGCTAGGGAGCATCCTAGTGTGGGTCATTTGAAAAAATGGGGCTATTTGGGTGCTCAAATGAGCATAACGACGCAACAGGGGCATTTATGGGCCAAATCGATGTGCTATAGCTCACAATTACGGGGGTGGGCCTAGGATCTGGGTGTGTTGTGGGCTAAAAATTGATCGAGTTGTGACAGGGAGGTCGGGGAGCGGTCTAGTGTAGGCCGTTTGAAAAATTGGGGCCATTTAAGTGGTCAAACGGGCGGAACGATGTGAAAAGTGCATTTTTGGGTAGCCCATTATTTCAGGGGTGGGCAGGGGGTCCGAGCATGCTGTGGGACAAAAATTGATCAGGTTATGCCATAGAGATTGGGGAGCGACCTAGTGTGGTCCATTTGAAATAACGAGGCCATTTTGGTGGTCAAATGGGTGAACCGACACGATCGAGACATTTTTGGGCCAAATCAGTGTGCTATTGCCCACGATTTTGGGGGTGGGACCCGTTACGGGCGTGATGTGGGCCAAAAATTAACTGAGTCATGCAGGGTAGGCTAGGGAGCAGTGTAGTATAGGCCGTTTGAAGAAACGGGGCCATTTGGGTGGTCAAACGGGTGAAACAGTGCGAACGGGGCATTTTCGGGCCTAATCGATGAGTTATAACCCACTGTTCCGGGGGTAGGCCTAGGATCTTTGCATGCTGTGGGCCAAAAATAAATCAGGTCATGCCAAGGAGGATAGGGAGCAGACTAATATGAGTCGTTGAAAAAACAGGGCCATTTGGTTGGTCAAACGGGCAAAACGGCGTGAACGGGGCATTTTCACGCAAAATTGGTATGCTATATCCCACGGTTCTGAGGGTGGGCCTGGGGTTCGGGCGTGCTGAGGGCTGAAAATCGACTGGGTCATCCTAGAGTGGTTGGAGAGTGGCCTAGTGTGAGTTGTTTCAAAAAATGGGGATATTTCGGTGGTCAAATAGGCGAGACGGCCCAAACGCGATGTTTTTGAGCCAAATTAATATGCTATAGCCCATGTTTCTGGGGCTGAGCCCGGGGTCCAAGCGTGCTCTGGGCGTAAAATCAACCGAATCATGCCAGGGTGGCTGGGGAGTGGCTTAGTATGGGCCGTTTGAAAAAATGGGGCCAATTGGGTGGTCAAATGGGCAAAACGACACGAACAGGGATTTTTCGAGCAAAATGGGTGTGCTATGGCCCACGGTTTGTGGGGTGGGCTTGGGGTCCGGGCGTGTTGTGGGCTAAAAATCGATTGATTTATGCCAGAGAGGCTGGGGAGCAGCCTAATGTCAGCCGTTTATAAAAATAAGGCCATTTGGGTGGTCAAATGGGAGAAACGATGCAAACAGGACATTTTTGGGCCAAATTTGCGTTCTATAGCTCACAGTTTCGAGGGTTGGCCGGGGCGTGCTGTGGGCCAAAAATTGATTGGGTCATCCTAGGGAGGATGAGGAGCGGCCTAGTGTGACCATTTGAAAAAATGGGGCCATTTGGGTGGTCAAACAGGCGAAACGACGCGAACGAGGCATTTTTTGATAAAATCAGTGTGCTATAGCCCATGGTTCTGGGGGTGGGCTTGGGGTCAGGGCGTGCTGTGCATCGAAAATTGAACGGGTCATGCTAGGGATGCTGAGGAGCGACCTAGTATGGGCCGTTTAAAAAACGAAGCCATTTGGGTGGTCAAACAGGCAAAACGGCGTGAACGGAATATTTTTGGGCCAAATCGGTGTTCTATAGCTGATACGAGAATGACTACAGAAGGCACAAGACACATTCCAAATCAGTCCACAATCTTAAGGATCCAAGGACCAAGATGGAGTCCACTCTCGGATTTGCTATCAACAAGAAGAATACAAGACACTATTGTGTATATAACACCAAAACAACTACAAACGTAAGGAGCAAGATGAATAACAATAACACAAGTTTCGAATTCAATAAAGGATCCAAAATAGTTCACTACATAAGATAACAACAACAAAAGTAAAGGATAGATAGTGAGACCAAGATTATTACAAGATTAAGAACTAAAGAGTATATTAAACTCAAAAACCCCAAATGAATGTAATAATCAAAACCACACTCTTACGGTGACCGCTAAGGGAATCATCAACTCACCTCAAGATCCACCGTTTTCAAGCAAAGAATAACATTAGCTTTTCCAAGCCCTATACTAAAACTACACTAAGGTGGTCTACTCTCAAGAGAGAGGATTTTTAAGTCTTTCATACATCCATCCTTCAAAAACTAGTAAGAGAAGAACTAAAATGACCTATTTATAGTGTATTACAAAAGAAGACAAAAATACCATTTTGTCCTTAATGAGAGGGGCGGTCATGGTATGTAAATACACCATGTGTAATGTCCAAAATACCCTTATTGAAGGGGCGGCCAAGGTGTGTTGGACTTGAATGAATGGCGCCTCTTCAATGCTCTCAAAACCAAAGATGGTTTATACTTCAAGGCTTGTGGTTCTCGGGTTAACAACAACGTAAGCATCCCAGCAACCTTACGCACATGGGATTGCTTTAAGTCATGCTCAAAACAGGTCCTCCGTGCATGTTCTAGTATCCTCAAGGTGACCAAGTCTTAAGACTCTATGTGTTGGCCTCCAAAGATGTCATCAAAAGATAAGATGACCATTTGTCCCATATCATCCTCCCCTTCTTGAAAAGAATTCGACCTTGAATCCAAACTATGCAAAATCGAAGAGAGGACAAATAAATACTAACTTATCATTGAATGAGGGTTAGTTTTTTCATAACAAATCATCTCAGCATGCCAAGGTTGAACATATTTTCAATATAACCAAGGATCCTTTGCATTAGATATTAAAATCTCAATAAAAGGTGCATAAAGGGTTTGGTTACGGGAATTACCAGGAGTGACACTTTGCTTGTCATGGAGACTAAGAAACAAGTTGGGTGCACCATCATAACCCTTTCCATATTTGGCACCGAGGTCAAACGGGAAAAGTGGCCATAGACACGGGTCTAGATAACACTCCCCTTTCCCATGGTCTTCTCTAAATGACATACTCTCTACAATAGCATACATATCATCCACAACAAATAGAGAGTAGAGAAAAGTATCACTCAAGTCGACTTCTACTAAGGTGCCCTCATGTGTGTACTCACTACTAGTTTTCCAATCATCACTATGAGTACTCTCAACAATAAAGTCACACAAAGTAGAAGAAGGAGTAACTTTCAAGACTACCCATTCCTTACCCTTAAGAGTACTCTCATCTTCCAAGAAGAGATTTCCATCTTTAGGAGGAATGTTGTCACACTATAGTGGGTTAACATATAGGCTATAGCCTCCAAGGTAAGCTATACCATCTTTTTCACCACTAGGATCATTGGGAGTGTTTATATCATCTTCAAACAAGATATTATATCTTAAGAGTGCAAAATCCAACCCATGGGCAGATTTGGAACAAGCAAGTTCCTCACTCTCTATAAGATCAATATCAAGTTTCGAAGTGGTTTCAAGCACAAGATTGTCCCACGAATATCTCTCAGGTTCACTCCCCTTTTGTTGACCAACATTTTCAAGTACTTCACTCACTTAATTACTATTAATCACATCACACACATACTTAAGTGGTGGACAATTTTCACAAATAAGTTGATCAACACCAATTACACAAGACGATGTACTTCCATTTAACATATAGGCTTCAACACTAGGTGAACATAAATTAATCTTACAAGAAGAGTCAATTTGGTCATCAATAGGATCAACTAGTGTATCCACACTCACAATATGTACATCATCAATAAGAGGCAAAGAATCATTAGACTCACAAGTAGGTAAGCTACTACTCACACTCATTGGGCTACTAGCCACACAATTATCATTCAAATGCACAAAAGTGTAAGAGTTAGCTATTTTCCCTTGAAGTTCTTGAGTAGACTCTCCTTTGCTGGGTTGTGAAGGTCCTCCATAAGCTTGGGCATCAACTTTACTTCGGCATTTATCTGCTTCACTTTCTATGTCGGTACCTACATAAATGTCCTTAGAAATAGAAAGACAAATAATGTTAGCACGGTTCCGTGGAAATCCCCTCACTTCGCTCTACATAACCTCTCTTTTTTCCACTCTAGGATTACCACCTTGCACACCCTTACTCCTCTTAATCTTTTGTCTCTCATAAGCATTTGGATTGGAGTAAGTATTCACTTTTATTTGCGGCTTGGGCAACATGTATGTCACGAGGTGATTTCCCCACTGGTCTGCTATAACATTAGTCCAATTTTGCACATTTTGAACTCTATGTTGTGCAAACCAATCAGAACCTAAGCATACATGACTGTATGTCAAAGGAAGAATATCGCACCACACCTCCTCATGGTATTCAAATTGGGAGAAGAAAACTTTGACCCTCTCGGTAACCTTAAACCCGTCGAAGAAGTATGGTATAAGTAATGGCCCGCGAAATGACCCCAAGTAGACAACCATGGATGGAAGGATGTGGTTTCTATAGTAACTATTATTTAACACAACGAGGCAGTCTGGTATCCCACAAATGGTCACCTTTTTGAAGTGTACACTCCTTCTCGGATCAACATTGTAAAGCACACGAGTACCCTCAATTTTGGAGATGCATACCCTTTTCTTCTCATTGCACAACCTCCACTAGAGCTAGTATAACCATTCACACTGTATCGACCTTGATAAGAAGTAATACAAGGTGGAGAATATGAATCTCCACACTGCTCACGTGTACTCTCATCATAGCTGTCATAAGCTTTGCAAACAAAAGGGTTATACCTAACACCAAATCTAGGTTTGGAGTGAGAAGTGTAAGACTTCTCACATTCCCAAACGTCATCATAAGATCCATCACGAGGTCCTACATTATCTCCAAAGTCACCATAAGCACTAGGCACTTCATTCACCTCATTTTCTCCCTCAAAACAGTAACTTTCAAATCTGCCCAAGTTTTGATTATGGCTCTTTTCATAGCCTCCCAATCTTCCTTAACTTCGTAGCCATAAAAACCCTCACTACAATCATAGTTTTCCATATTGTAGTCATAATAATCCCAGGCTATCAAAGAAATGTTCCCCTTATATCAACTTTGTACCTACATAATGAACAAACAAGATTAGTAGTAAAAGCTCCTCATCAACACTCGTATACACTCACCTTTGTTATTCTCACAATTGGAGCGGTGAATATTGAAAGTTGCTTATACTCCGATAGTAAATAGGATATCAATTCTACTTGGCAGCTGGAATGGATTCTTGTTTAATTGAACCAAGACACAACAAATGCAATTTACTTACGAACTTGAAACAAAAAGTTACTATGAGTTAAAAACAAGAAAAGCACACAAATAACAAAGACACGAAAGAAAGATTCAACAATTAATCAACAACTAAGTAGGTGATTACTAGTTGTTAATTAATTCTAGAATCAAGTAATAAAACTAATGAAATAATAAACTGAAACTTAGATCTACTTAGATTTTATGTGTTTTGTTTGTTTCTAGTGTTAGGTTCTTGTTCCCTAATACTAAGTGAGTCTAGATTATTGATTTGAGATTAATCCTGGTAGTTTTGAGATATTCACCATTGTTGAGTTGAAGGTTGAAGAAACCAGAAAGGTGAATCTCAAAATTTTGGGTTGTTGTTAAGGGATAGTTGCTTGAAAACGTGTTGTTGTTGTTGTGGAATTCATGTGTGCTTGAAAAATTCAAAAATCATTCAATATAGAGGCCATTTGATGAAGGTGCACTTTTGAGTATTCTTGGTGTTCTTCATTTTCTTAATGTATTATTGAGTAAGAACATTCAAAAAGGGGTGGTTTGATCTAAAAGAGTGGAAAAAGAAAGTGTGGTCATTGTTTGTCTTGAAACATATTCCAAGGCTTACAAAAGAAGAAAGGAGACAAGAAGGCTTTCAAAAGTCTTGTTACCCAAATGGGGGGACAAAAAGACTTTCAAAAGAGCTAACAACCTTTCAAAAAGGTGTCTTTACAAAAAGGTGAAAGGCATCCAAACCTTTTTGAATATTGAAAAAGGCTAAAGAGAATATGATGAGATGAAGAAGGGGAAACAAACCCACATTCGGATTTAGCACAAAAAAAAGAGAAAATGCATAAACTTAAAGGATAGTTAGTGAGACATAAACCTTTACCAATGATAAGAACCAAGGTGTATATTAAACACCAAGACCCATTACAACCAATAAAGGTAACACCACAATTTTATGTTGACATAAAAGGGACTCGAATCACCCCAAAGCACCCCAAAGCACCCCAAAGCACTAACATTTCTAAGCAGATTGTCAACTCAAGTGAATCCACACTCAAGCTAACCCTAATTTCAATTATGTCTTTTCCAAGCCTTACACTAAAGGAGATACACTCTCAAAGAGAGAAGAAATCTTCAATATTCATCAAAATTTGCCCAAACACAAAAAACATGATTAACAACTTATTTTGTGATTTTCTACACTTTTTATAGTCTTAGAAACAAGAATCTAACACTAGAAACACACAAAACACACAAAAATCAAGTCTCAAAAATTGAAAAACCCTAAAAACATGAACAATATTTTTTTTTTTCAAGATAACAATTCCAAGATTAATTTTGTTGGAACAAAATCAAACCTTTCTCTCGATACCAAATGATACGAGAACGACCACGGAAGGCATAAAAAACACTCCAAATCAGTCCACAATTTTAAGGATCCAAGGACCAAGATGGAGTCCACTCTCGGATTTGCTATCAACAAGAAGAATACAAGATACAATTTGTATATAACACCAAAACAACTACAAAACATGAGGAACACGATAATAACAATGACACAAGTTTCAAATTCAATAAAGGATCCAAAATAGTTCACTACATAAGATAACAATAACAAAAGTAAAGGATAGATAGTGAGACCAAGATTATTACAAGATTAAGAACAAAAGAGTATATTAAACTCAAAAACCCCAAATGAATGTAATAATCAAAACCACACTCTTATGGTGACAGCCAAGGTAATCATCAACTCACCTCAAGATCTATAGTTTCCAAGCAAAGAACAACATTAGCTTTTCCAAGCCCTATACTAAAACTACACTAAGGTGGTCTACTCTCAAGAGAGAGGATTTTTAAGTCTTTCATACATTCATCCTTCAAAAACTAGTAAGAGAAGAACTAAAATGACCGATTTATAGTGTATTACAAAAGCAGACAAAAAAACAACTTTGCCCTTAATGAGTGGGGCGGCCATGATGTGTAAATACACCATGTGTAATGTACAAAATACCCTTATTAAAGGGGAGGCCAAGGTGTGCTGGACTTGAATGAATGACCCCTCTTCAATGCTCTCAAAACCAAGGATGGTTTACACTTCAAGGCTTATAGTTCTCGGGTTAACAACAACGTAAGCATCCAAGCAACCTTCCACACACAGGATTGCTTTAAGTCATGCTTAAAATGGGTCTTTCATGTACGTTCTTGTATCCTCGAGGTGACCAAGTCTTGATCCTCTATGTGTTGGCCTCCAAAGATGTCATCAAAAGATAAGATGACCATTTATCCCGTATCAATAGCTCACGCTTTCAGGGGTGGGCGGGCTCGGGTGTGCTTTGGGGAAAAAATCAACTGGGTCATGCCACGAAGGCTAAGGAGTGGCCTAGTATGGGCCGTTTAAAAAAATGGAGCCATTTGGGTGGTCAAATGGGTGAAATAAGGCCTACGAGGCATTTTCAAGCTAAATTGGTAGGCTATAGCCCACGGTTCTAGGGATGGGCCAGGGGTCTAGGCGTACTGTGGACTAAAAATTGATTGAGTCATGTCAGAGAGGCTAGGAAGTAGCCTAGTATTGGCCATTTGAAAAAATAAGGACATTTGGATAGTTAAACAGGCAAAATAGCGCGAATGAGGCATTTTTGGCCCAAATCGGTGTGCTATAGCCTATGGTTTTGGGGTGGGCTCGGGGTCTAGGAATGTTGCAGGCCAAAAATTGATCAGGTTGAGCTAAGGAGGCTGGGGAGTGACCTAGTGAGGATCGTTTAAAAAATGGGGCCATTTGGGTTGTCAAACGGGCAAAATGGTGCAAAAGAAGCATTTTTTTGGCTAAATCAGTGTGCTATAGCCCACAGTTCCGGGGGTGGCCCCAGGGTTCAATCATGCTGTGGGTCGAAAATCGATTGGGTCATGCCAGAGAGGCTGGGGAGCGGCCTAGTATGGGATGATTGAAAAAAGGGCTATTTACTTGGTCAATCGGTCAAAACGGTCGACATGCTATAGTCGATGATTCTGGGGGTGGTCTCGGGGTCCGGACTTTCTATGTGCCAAAAATTGATCAAGTCATGCTATGAAGGTTGGGGAGCGGCCCTTTATTGGTCGTTTGAAAAAATGGGGCCATTTGGGTGGTAAAACGGATGAAACAGTGCTAATGGGGCATTTTCAAGCCCAATCAATGTGCTGTAGCCCATGATTCTGGGAGTGGGCTTGGTTTTTGGGCATGTTGTTTGCCAAAAATCTACCGGGTCATGCCAGAGAGGCTGGGGAGTAGCCTAGTATGGGATGTTTGAATAAATAAGCCCATTTTGGTGGTCAAACGGGCAAAATGACACTAACGGGACATTTTTAGCCCAAATCGATGTGTTATAACCCTTGGTTCCGGGGGTGGGCCCAAGGTTCGAGCTTACTGTGGGTCAATAATCGACTGGGTTATGTCAGAGAGGCAGGAAAGCGGCCTAGTATGGCCATTTAAAAAAAATGAGGTTATTTGGGTGGTCAAACGGGAGAAACGGTGCGAATGGGGCATTTTTGGGCTAAATCGATGTGCTATAGCCCACAGTTTTAGGGGTAGGCTCAAGTTTTGAGCAAGCCGTGGGCCAAAAATTGATCGGATCATGCCATAAAGGCTGGAGAGTAGCCTAGTGTGGGCTGTTTGAAAAAATAGTGCCATTTGGATGGTCAAACAAACGAAATGCGTGAATGGGAAATTTTTGGGCAAAATCAGTGTGCTATAGCCCACGTTTTTAGGGTAAACTCGGGGTCCGGGCAAACTGCGGGCCAAAAATTGATTGGGTCGTGCCAAAGAGGATGGGGAGTGGCCTATCTGGTCCGTTTGAAAAATTTGGTCCATTTGGGTGTTAAATGGGCAAAACGGCGTAAACAGGGCATTTTTGGGACAAATCGATGCACTGTAGCCCACAGTTTTAGGGGTTGGCCAGGCTTTGGCCGTTCTGTGAGCCAAAAATCAACTGGGTCATACTAGGGAGGTTTAGGAGTGGCCTAGTGTCGGCCTTTTGAAAAAATGGTGTCATTTGGTTGTAAAACAGGCAAAACGACGCGAATGGGGCAGTTTTCAAGCCAAATTAGTGTGCTTATCCCACGATTCTTGGGATTGGCCCGGGGTTCAGGTGTGCTGTTGGTTGAAAATCATTGGGGTCGTGCCAGGGAGGCTTGAGAATGGCCTAGTTTGGTAGTTTGATAAAACGGGGCCATATGAGTGTCCAACAGGAAAAACGACGCGAACAAGACATTTTTGTGCCAAATAAATGTGCTATAGCCCACGGTTTCAAGGGTGTACCCGGGGTTCGGGTGTGCTGTGTGTCAAAAATTGACCGCGTCGTGACAGGGAGACTGAGAAGCAACATAGTGTAGGTCATTTGGGAAAAAGGGCCATTGGGTGGTCAAACAGGCAAAACGATGCGAACAAAATATTTTTAGGATAAATCGGTATGCTATAGCCCGCGGTTCCGGAGATTGGCTCGGGGTCTAGCCATGATGTGTGCTGATAATTGATCGAGTCATGACAGAGATACTAGGGAGTAGCCTAGCGTGGTCCATTTGAAAATGGGGCCATTTGGGTGGTCAAACAGGCGAAACACCGCGAACGAGGCATTTTCAGGCCAAATTGGTTTGCTATAGCCCGTAGTTTTGGGGGTGGGCCCAGGGTTCGAGCGTGCTGTGGGCCAAAAATTGATCGAGTTATACCATGGAGGATGGGGCGTGTCCTAGTGTGGGCCGTTTGAAAAAATAGGGCCATTTGGGTGGTCAAACGGGCAAAATGACATGAATGAGGCATTTTCAGGCTAAATCGATGTGCTATAGCCCACAGTTCCGAGGGTGGGCTCGGGGTTCGGGCATGCTGTGGGCCAAAAATTAACCAGGTCATGCCAAAGAGGCTGAAGAGCGGCCTAGTGTCTATCGTTTGAAAAAAAAGGGTCCATTGGGTGGTCAAACGGGCAAAATGGCACGAACGAGACATTTTTGGGCTAAATTAGTATGCTACATCCCACAGTTTTGAAGGTGGTTCTGGGGTTCAGGCGTGAAGTAGGTCAAAAATCATTCGGGTCGTGTCAGGGAGGCTGGGGAAAAGCCTAGTATAGGCCGTTTGAAAAAATAGGGCCATTTAGGTGGTCAAACGGGTGAAACGGCGAGAATAGTGCATTTTCGAGCCTAATCGGTGTTCTATGACCCACGATTTAGGGGGTGGGCTGGGCTTTGGGCATTTTGTGGGCCAAAAATCAACCTGGTTATGACGGAGGCTGGGGAATGGCCTAATATGGGCCGTTTGAAAAAATAGGGCCATTTAGGTGGTCAAACAAGTGAAACAACGTGAACGAGGCATTTTCGGGCCAAATTGACGTGCTATATAGCACACAGTTCTGGGGGTGGGCCCGGGGTCCAGCGTGCTGTGGAACAAAAATCAACTGGGTCGTGCCAGGGAAGCACGGAAGTGGCCTAGTGTGGTCCTTTTAAAAAAATGGGGCCATTTGGGTGTACTAAAGGGTAAAACGGTGTAAATGGGGCATTTTCGGGCCAAATTGGTGTGTTATATACCACGAGTTTGGGGGTGGACCTTGGTTTTGGGTGAGTCGTAGGCCAAAAATCAACTGGGTCATGCCAGGGAGACTGAGGAGCGACCTAGTATGGGACGTTTGAAAAAAGAGGGCCATTTGTGTGGTCAAACATTTGAAACGGTGGGAATAAAGTATTTTCAGGTTAAATCGGTGTGTTATAGCCTACGGTTTTGGGGGTGGGCCGGGATTCAGGTGTGCTGTGTGCCAAAAATTGATCGAGTTATGCCAGGGAGGCTAGGGAGTGGCCTAGTGTGGAATATTTGAAAAAGCGGGGCCATTTGTATGGTCAAACGGGGGAAACGACGCAAATGGAATGTTTTTGGGCCAAATCGGTGTTCTATAGCCCACGGTTCTAGGGTGGGTCCGGGTTCCAAGCATGTTGTGGCAAAAAATTAATCGGGTCATGCCAGGGAGGCTGGGGAGCAGCCTAGTGTGGGCCGTTTGAAAAAACTGGCTATTTTGGTGGTCAAACGGGCGAAACAGCACGAACGAGGCATTTTGGTGCCAAATCGATGTGCTATAGCCCATGGTTCCGGGAGTGGACCTGGGGTCTGGGCGTGTTGTGGGATGAAAATCGAATGGGTCGTGCTTGAGAAAATGAGAAGCGTCCTTGTATGGTCCGTTTGAAAAAATGAGGCCATTAGGGTGGTCAAACAGGAGAAATGATACGAACGAGGCATTTTAGTGCCAAATTGGTGTGCTATAACCCATGGTTCTGGGGGTAGGCTCGGGGTCTGGGTGTTCTGTGGTCTAAAAATAGATCGAGTCATGCTAGGGAGTATGAAGAGCAGCCTAGTATGGGCCATTTGAATAAACAGGGCTATTTGGGTGATCAAACGGGTAAAACGACATGAACGAGGCATTTTTGAGCATAATCGGTGTGCTATAGCCTACAGCTGTTTGGGTGGGATCGGGTTCAGGCGCATTTTGGGAAGAAAATTAATTAAGTCATGCCAGGGAGGCTGGGGAACGACCTAATATGGGTTCTTTTTAAAAATGAGTCCATTTGGGTGGTCAAACGGGTGAAATGGCCCGAATGGGTCATTTTTGAGCCAAATTGGTGTTCTATAGCTTAGAGTTCTAGGGGTGGTCCCAGGCGTGCTATAAGAAAAAAATTGATCGGGTCGTTACAGGGAGGCTAGAAAGCAGCCTAGTATCGGCTGTTTGAAAAAACGGGGCCATTTGGGTGGTCAAACGGGCAAAATGACATGAACGGGCCATTTTCTGGCAAAATGGATGTGCTATAGACCATGGTTCCGGGAGTGGGCCCGGGGTCTGGGCGTGTTTTGGGTCGAAAATTAAATGGGTTGTGCTTGAGAAAATAAAGAGCGGCCTAGTATGGGACGTTTGAAAAATTAAGGCCATTTGGGTGGTCAAACGGGAGAAACAACTTGAACGGGGCATTTTAGTGCCAAATCGGTGTGTTATAACCCACGATTCTGAGGGTAGGCTCGGGGTTCGGGCGTTCTGTGGGCCAAAAATAGACCGAGTCGTGCTAGGGAATATGGAGAGCGGCCAATATGGGCTGTTTGATTAAACAGGGATATTTAGGTGGTCAAACGGGTGAAACGATGCGAACGAGGTATTTTCGAGCATAATCGGTGTGCTTAGCCCACAGTTGCTGGGGTGGGCCTGGGTTCAGTTGTGTTGTGGGCTGAAAATTGACTGGGTCATGCCAGGGAAGTTGTAGAGCAGCCTAATATGGGTTGTTTATAAAAATAAGGCCATTTGGCTGGTCAAACGGGTGAAATGGCGCGAACAGGTCATTTTCGAGCCAAATTAGTGTTCTATAACTCAGATTTTTGGGGGTGGGCTCGGGCGTACTGTAAGACAAAAATTGATCGGCTCATACCAGGGAGGCTAGGGAGCGGCCTAGTGTGGGCAGTTTGAAAAAATGGGGCCATTTGGGTGGTCAAACGGGCGAAACGATATGAATGGGGCATTTTTTTGGCAAAATCGGTGTGCTATAGCCCATGGTTCCAGGAGTGGGCTCGGGGTCTGGGCATGTTGTGGACTAAAAATTGAATGGGTCATGTTTGAGAGATTGAGGACCGGCCTAGTATGGGCTATTTGAAAAAAAAGGCTATTTGGGTGGTCAAACGGGAGAAACAACGCGAACGGGATATTTTAGTGCCAAATCAGTGTGCTATGACCCACGGTTCTAGGGGTAGGCTCGGGGTTCGGGCGTTATGTGGGACAAAAATAGATTGGGTCATGCTAGGGAGTACGGAGAGTGGCCTAGTATGGGTCGTTTGATTAAACAGGGCTATTTGGGTGGTCAAACGGGCCAAACAATGCAAACGAGGCATTTTCAAGCATAATCGGTGTGCTATAGCCCACAGTTGTTGGGGCGGGCTCGGGTTCTAGCGTGTTATGGGCCTAAAATCGATCGGGTTATCCAGGGAGGCTGGGGAGCGGCCTAATGCGGGTTGTTTATAAAAATAAGGCCATTTAAGTGGTTAAATGGGCGAAACAACTCGAACGAGTCATTTTCAGGCCAAATTGGTGTTCTATAGCTCAGAGTTTTGGGGGTGGGCCCGGGCGTGTTGTAGCTAAAAATTGATCGGGTCATGCCAAGGAGGCTAGGGAGCGGCCTAGTATGGCTGTTTGAAAAAATGGGGCCATTTGGGTGATCAAACAGGCGAAACAACTTGAACGGGGTATTTTCTGGCAAAATCGGTGTGGTATAGCCCATGGTTCCAGGGTGGGACCGAGGCCAGGTCGTGCTGTATGCCAAAAATTGACCAAGTCATGCCAGGGAGGCTGGGGAGTGTCCTAGTGCAGTCCGTTTAAAAAAACAAAGCCATTTGGGTGGTCAAACGGGCAAAACAGCGAGAACGGGGTATTTTTTTGGCCAATTGGTGTTTATAGCTCACGGTTTTGGGGGTGGACCCAAGTGTGCTGTGGGCCAAAAATTGACTGAGTCATGTTTGGGAGGCTAAGGAGCGGCCTAGTATGGGCCATTTAGGTTGTCAAATGGGAGAAACAGTGCCAACAGGGTATTTCGGGCCAAATTAGTGTGTTATAGCCCTTGATTCTGGGGGTGGGCCTGGGGTCTGGGCGTGCTGTGGATTAAAAATTGACTGGGTTATGGCAGAGATCTTAGAAAGTAGCTTAATATGGGCCGTTTTAAAAAATGAGGCCATTTGGGTAGTTAAACAGGCGAAAAAGTGTAAATGGGGCATTTTTGGGCTAAATCGGTGTGCTATAACCCACGATTTTGGGGGTGGGCCCGGGGTCAAGGCGTTTTGTGGGCCAAAAATTGATCGGGTCAAGCCAAGGGGGCTGAGGAGCAGCCTAGTGAGGGCCGTTTGAAAAAATGGGGCCATTTGTGTGGTCAAACGAGCGAAATAGGGTATTTTTTGGCTAAATCGGTATGCTAAGCCCACGGTTCCGGGGGTGTTCTTGTGGTTCGGGCGTATTGTGGGTTAAAAATTGGCTGAGTCATTCCAGTAGGTTGGAGAGTGGCCTAGAATAAGTTGTTTTAAAAAATGAGGCTATTTGCTTTGTCAAATGAGCGAAACGTGCGAACATGGCATTTTTTGGCATAATCGGTGTGCTATAGTCCATGATTTCTGGAGTGGGCCCAGGGTTGGAGCATCTTGTGGGCCAAAAATCAATCGGGTCTTTCCATTGAGGCTGGGGAGCATCCTTGTATTGGTCGTTTGAAAAAATGGGGCTACTTGGGTGGTCAAACGGTTGAAACGACGCAAACAGGGCATTTTCAGGCCAAAAAAGTTTTCTATTGCCCACAATTCTGGGGGTGGACCCGGGATACGACGTGCTATGTTCCAAAAATTGACTAGGTTGTGCCAAAAAAGTTGGGGAGCGGCCTAGTATGAGGCGTTTGAAAAAATGAGGCCATTTGGATTGTTAAACGGGCAAAACGTCGTGAACTTGTGGGCCAAAAATCTACCGAATCATTTCAGGGAGGCTAGGTAGCGGCCTAGTGTGGGCCATTGAAACAATGGGGCCATTTGGGTGGTCAAACAGGCGAAACGGCGTCAACGGGGCATTTTTAGGTCAAATTGGTGTGCTATAGCCCACGGTTTTAGGGGTGGGACAGGGCTTCGGGCGTGCTGTCAACCAAAAATCGACCGGGTCATGTTAGGGAAGCTGGGGAGCGGCTTGGTGTGGGCTTTTGAAAAAAATCGAGGCTATTTGGGTGGTCAAACTTGCTTAACGATGCGAACGGGGCATTTTTAGGATAAATTGGTGTGCTATAGCCCGCAGTTTTGAGGGTGGGCCCGAGGTTCGAGTGTGCTGTGGGCCAAAAATTGATCGAGTCATGCTAGGGAGGTTGGGGAGTGGCCTAGTGTGGGCCATTTGAAAAACCAGGGCCATTTGGATGGACAAAAAGGTAAAACGGCGCGAAAGGGGCATTTTCATGCCAAATCTATGTTCTATAGCCCACGGTTCCAATGGTGGACTCGGGTTTTGGGTGAGTTGTGGGCCCAAAAATCGATTAAGTCATGCTAGGGAGGGTAGGGAGCAACGTAGTATGTGCCGTTTGAATAAAAAGGGACATTTGAGTTGTCAAACAGGAAAAACGACGCGAATAAGGCATTTTCGGGCCAAATCAATGTGGTATAGCCTACGGTTTTGAGGGTGTGCTGGGATTCGGGCATGCTGTGCGTCGAAAATCGATTAGGTTATGCCAGGGAGTGACCTAGTGTGGGCCGTTTGAAAAAGCAGGGCTATTTGGGTGGTCAAATGGGCAAAACGGTACAAATAGAATGTTTTCGCGTTGAAATAGTGTGCTATAGCCCACGGTTTTAAGGGTGGGTCCGGGGTCCGTGCATATTGTGGCAAAAAATCGATCGAATCATGCCAGGGAGGTTGGGGAGTGGCTTAGCGTGGGCTGTTTGAAAAAACTAGGCTATTTGGGTGGTCAAACTGGTGAAACGATGCAAACGGGGCATTTTCATGCCAAATCGGTGTGCATCGCCCACGGTTTCGGGAGTGGGCCTGGGGTTCGGGCATATTATGGGCTGAAAATTGATTGGGTCGTGCTTGAGAGGATTGGGAGCGGCTAGTATGGGCCATTTGAAAAAAAAGAGGCCATTTAGGTGGTCAAATGGGAGAAACAACGCGAACAGGGCATTTTAGTGCAGAAAATAGTGTGCTATAACCCACGGTTCTGGGGTGGGGCACGGGGTTCGGGCGTGTTTTGGGACAAAAATAGATAGGGTCATGCTAGGGAGTATATGAAGCGACCTAATATGGGTTGTTTGAAAAAATAGGGCTATTTGGGTGGTCAAACGGGTGAAACGGTGCGAAAAGGGCATTTTCAGGAATAATCGGCGTGCTATGGCCCATAGTTCTGGTGGTGGGCCCGAGGTCTGGGGGTCCTGAGGTATAAAAATCGATCGGATTATGCCAGGGATGCTAGGGAATGGCCTATTATGGGCAATTTGAAAAAGTCAGACCATTTGGGTGGTCAGACGAGCAAAACAGTACGAATGAAGCACATTCTAGCCTAATTGGTGTACTATAGCCCACGATTTTGGGGGTGGGCCAGGATTCAGGCGTGCTGTGTGATAAAAATCAATCAGGTCATGCCAGGGAGGCTAGGGAGTGACCTAGTATGGGCCGTTTGAAAAAGAGGGGCCATTTGGGTGGTCAAATGGGGGGGGAACGACGCGAACGGGATTTTTTTGGGCTAAATCGGTGTTCTATAGCCCACGATTCCAAAGGTGGGTCCGGGTTCTAAGCATGCTATGGCCGAATGTTGATCGGGTCATGCCAGAGAGGCTGGGGAGCGGCCTAGTGCGGGCTATTTGAAAAAACTAGGCCATTTAGGTGGTCAAACGGGCGAAATAGCTCAAACGGGGCATTTTCATGCCAAATCAGTGAGCTATAGCCCATGGTTCCGGTAGTGGGTTTGGGGTCTGGGTGTGTTGTGGGCTGAAAGTCAAATGGATCGTGCTTGAGAGACTAGGGACCGGCCTAGTATGGGCCATTAGAAAAAATGAGGCCATTTGGGTGGTCAAACAGGAGAAAAAACACAAACGGGTTATTTTAGTGCCAAATCGGTGTACTATAACTCACGATTCTGGGAGTGGGCTTGGGGTCCAGACGTACTGTGGGTCAGAAATAGACTGAGTCGTGTTAGGGAGTGTGGGGAATGGCCTAGTGTGGGTCGTTTGATTAAATTGGGTTATTTGGGTGGTCAAACGGGCAAAACATTGAGAACGAGGCATTTTCAAGCATAATCGGTGTGCTATAACCCACAATTGTGGAGGTGGGCTGGGGGTTCGGGCGTGTTGCGGGTCAAAAATCGATCAGGTCATGCCAGGGAGGCTAGGGAGCAGCCTAATGTGGGTTGATTATAAAAATGAGGCCATTTGGGTGGTCAAACGGGCAAAACAACGCGAATGGGGCATTTTTTTAGCCAAATTAGTGTTCTATTGCTCACAATTCTGGGGGTTGGCCTGGGTGTACTGTAGGCTAAAAATTGATCGGGTCGTGCCAGGGAGGCTAGAAAGTGGCCTAGTATGGGTCATTTGAAATAACGAGGCCATTTGGGTGGTCAAACAGGCACAACAACGTGAATGGGGCATTTTCTGGAAAAATCGATGTGCTATAGCCCATGGTTTTGGGGGTGAGCCTGGGTTTAGGGCGTGCTATGGGACAAAAATTGATTGGGGAATGCCAAGGAGGCTGGGGAGTGGCCTAGTGTGGGTCATTTAAAAAACGAAGCCAGTTAGGTAGTCAAACGAGCGAAATGGCACGAACGAGGCATTTTCAGGCCAATTAGTGTTCTATAGCTCACAGTTCTCGGGGTGGGCCTGGGTGTACTTTAGGCTAAAATTAATTGGGTCATGCTAGGAAGGATGCGTAGAGATGTAGTATGGGCCGTTTGAAAAAATGAGGCCATTTGGGTGGTCAAACAGGCAAAACGACTTTAATAGGGCATTTTTTGGCTAAATCGGTATGTTATAGCCCACGATTCTGGGGGTGGGCCCAGGGTATGGGCATGCTGTGGATTGAAAATTGACTGGGTCATGCCATAGAGGCTAGGAAGGGGCCTAGTATGGGTTTTTTTGAAATTATTAGGCCATTTGGGTAGTTAAATAGGTGAAACGGCGCGGACAAGGCATTTTCGAGCCAATCTGTATGCTATTAGCCCACGGTTTTGGGGGTGGGCTCGAGGTCAAGGCGTGTTGTGGGCCAAAAATAGATCGGGTTGAGCCAATGAGGCTGGGGAGTGGCCTAATGAGGGCCATTTAAAAAAATAGGGTCATTTGGGTGGTCAAACAAGCGAAACGGTGAAAAATAGATTTTTTTTGGCTAAATCGGTGTGTTACAGCCCACGGTTCTGGGGGTGGGCCCATGATTTGGGCGTGCTGTGGGTCAAAATTGACTTGGTCGTGCCAGAGAGGTTGGGGAGTGGCCTAGTATGGGCTGTTTTAAAAAACGGGGCTATTTGCTTAGTCAAATGAGCGAAACATGCGAATGGGGCATTTTTGGGCATAATCGGTGTGCTATAGTCCACGGTTTCTGAGGTGGACCCGGGGTTCAAGCATTTTGTGGGCCAAAAAATGATCGGGTCATGCCATTAAGGCTAAAAAATGGCCTTGTATTGGTCGTTTCTAAAAATGGGGCTACTTGGGTGGTCAAACGGTTGAAACGGTGCAAACGGGGCATTTTTAGGCCAAATCGATATGCCATAGCCCACGGTTTCGGGGGTGGACCCGGGATACAGCGTGCTATATGCCGAAAATTGACTAGGTTGTGCCAGAGAAGCTGGAGAGTGGCCTAGTATGGGCCGTTTGAAAGAATGGGGCCATTTGGATTATTAAACTGGCGAAACACGCGAACAGAGTATTTTTGGGCTAAATTGGTTTGCTATAGCCTACGGTTCCGGTGGTGGGCCTGGGGTTTGAGAGTGCTGTGGGCCAAAAATTTACTAGATTGTGCCAGGGAGGCTAGAGAGCGGCCTAGTATGTGCCATTGAAAAAATGGGGTCATTTGAGTGGTCAAACGGGAGAAACGGCGTGAACAGGGCATTTTTGGGCCAAATCAATATGCTATAGCCCATGATTTTGGGGGTAGGCCCTGGCTTCGGGCGTGATGTCGGTGAAAAATTGACCGGTTATGCCAGGAAAGCTGGGGAGCAGCCTAGTATAGGTTGTTTGAAAATACGGGGCTAGTTGGGTGGTCAAACTTGTGAAACGACGCTAATCGGACATTTTTGGGCTAAATCGGTGTGCTATAACCCATAATTTTAGGGATGGGCCCAGGGTTCAGGTGTGATGTGGGCCTAAAATTGACCGAGTTATGCCAGGGAGGTTGGGCAGCGGCCTAGTGTGGGACATTTGAAAAAATGGGATCATTTGGATGGACAAAAACGAGAAACGATGCGAACAGGGCATTTTCAGACCAAATTAATGTGTTGTAGACTATGGTTCTGGGGTGGGTGCTGGTTTCGGGAAAATTATGGGCCAAAAATTTATTAGGTTATGTCAGGGAGGCTGGGGAGCAGCCTAGCGTGGGCCGTTTGAAAAAAAGGGCCATTTGGGTGGTCAAACAGGCCAAACGGGGCGAACAGGGAATTTTTGGGCCAAATCGGTGTGCTATAGCCCACAGTTCGGGGGTGGATTGGGATTTGGGCGTGCTGTATGCCAAAAATCAATCAAGTTGTGCCAGAGAGTCTAGGGAGTGACCTAGTGTAGACCGTTTGAAAAAGAAGGGCATTTGGGTGGTCAAACTGGCAACACGACACAAATGAGACATTTTCGCGCCGAATCGGTGTGCTATAGCCCACGGTTCTGGGGTGGGTGATACAAGTATGATTATGTAGGTGGACTTATGAGGATGTAGGATAGATCCGATACTTGGTGTGTGCAAATAAAGTGCAAAGGAGCACCTAAATGGACACCAAAACCGTCCTTACATAGCACTCCAAGGGCACCTATTGAAGCATTTGACTAAGGGGCCATTTTGGGGATTTCATACTTTATTTTGTAACCCACTATAAATAGAATAATGTAAGGTTTCATTCATTAGTTTTTTGTTGAGGATGGAAGAGTAACACTTAGAAACATCTCTCTTGTGAGAATGGCCCTCCCATGGCCGAAATTGTAACTTGGGAAATCAACTTGAGTGTGGAATCACTCGTGTTGGATTCAAGCTTGGAAACATTGGACGCTTGGGAGATCGAGGTCACTCTTGTGCCAACGTAAGAGCTAAGTATTTGTTTTGTGTGATGTTTAAGTTCCAAGAGTGGATTAGGCTTTTGGGTTCTTAAGATTATACCTTCAATTTGTCTAACTATCTATCCTTTTGTTTCTTTGTAATCGTGTAGTAGTATTGATGTTGTAACCGTGTGTTTGTGTTGTTAAGGTGGAATCTGAAATTTGTCTATTGTTCATCTTTTTCTTGTTGTGCTGCTACTGTTTTGGTGTTATATACACCATTGTGCCTTGTATTCTTCTTTTTGGTAGCGAATCCGAGAGTGGTCACCAAAAGAGGTCCTCGGTTTCTTGACTAGTGGACTGATTTTGGTGTTTGTTTCATGTCTCCTTGTCTTTCTTGTATGATTTGGTATCAAATCATGGCTAGATATTGTTCCTAACAGATCAATCTTGGGATTGCTTTTTAGAAAATTCAAAAAAAAAAATGTTGAAAAGCTGAAAAATCAAAAAAGAAGCAAATCTGTCCATTTTGGTTCTTGGACGAGAATTGTGTTCTTGTTGTGTCTTGGCCGAGATTTTTCTTGTTTTCTTTTCTAGATCTTGGTGTATTTTGTCCTTTTTAGTTGTTTCTAAGTGTTGGTTTTCTTGTTCACTAGCATTTTGAGTTTAGATCTAAAAACTTGAGCTTTGAATATTGATGTTGTTGTTGTGAACAAAGACTTGGCCGATTGTTGTTGAACCTTGTTGTGGCGGATTTTTTTGGCCATGTATTTGTTGCTGGTTTTTCTTGGACGTGTGTCTTTAGTATTTTTCTTGTGTTAATTGTTGTTGTAGTTCTTGAAAATTCATCACAACCTTCATCTCTTGTTAAAACCGAAAATACAACACTAAATACTTGGCCACGTGTTGGTGGAATTGTTGTTGTGGGTTGGAGTTGGTCGTTGGAATTGTTGTTGTTCTTGAAGAAGTTGCTATTGTGTCTTGAAGATTGTTGTGGTGTTCATATTGTTCTTCATATATT
This sequence comes from Capsicum pubescens, assembly GCA_030864215.1. Taxonomy (NCBI): domain Eukaryota; kingdom Viridiplantae; phylum Streptophyta; class Magnoliopsida; order Solanales; family Solanaceae; genus Capsicum; species Capsicum pubescens. The sequence goes on along the minus strand of CM061547.1, from coordinate 274,775,222 downwards.
CTTACAACTTAAGACAACATAAAGTGTAAAATAGATCCAAAAATTACAAGACCAAAGTTGTAAAGTTGTTTGTGAGAAGACTTGCACACCTCACTTTCTAGACTTGACCACCACTTCGCCTTCCATCAAGCGGACATTTTCTTGTGAGAATAGTAAAGTCAAATTGGGACCTAGTCTTGTGGGACTAGTAGAATCAAATCTCACCCTTTTCAGTTTGAAAGTTTAAAAAGACTACAACACTTTTACTTTTCCTCCAAAACCAATTGTCACCCATTCCAATTTGTGTGTAGATTAAAATTTCAGATTTGTCACTAAAATTTGTGTGGTACCCTGACCAATTACGTGGCTGCCATGTCATCACATTTCTACTATTCACGCAACATAATTAAGCTCAAATTTTAGAATTCTTAGTTTCATTTTACCATTTCTTAGTTTCGTTTGTTGGTTCGAACACTAATTGACCAGCTAGTAAACTCCTACTAGATTGTAAATTAGTTTTGTGTCCGTTCTGTTCGTGTTAACATTATTTGTGTACTTTTCTCTTTTGTAAATTCATTGTTAGTTTGTGACTCAAGTCTACAAGAGTTTGTTTTGAGTTTCAAGCAAAAATCTATTCCACACAAGAGTAGACTCGACCCTCAATCACTCACGAAGTACCAGCCGAATTTTCAACACTTGTGAAACCAAGTGTGAGGTAAAAACCGAGAGTGAGTGTGGTGAGGATATTTTGAGCTAACATTGTTTATTTGTTTTTGTTAGTTTCTTTTCTTAGGTACCATGAAAAATAATACTTTGAAGGCCACGTTTGATAGCGTCAAAGTTAATAGTGAAAGTTTCCTACAAAACCTTGAAGAGCTACGCCAATTGATATCCACACTTAGACCACCCAATCCAACTCCACTTAATTAAAAATTCACTTGTGATAATGGCTTACAAAGGAAGAAAGTGGGCTGCCTGAACACACGTCAAAGTGTAGGCCGTAGCTCATGTGATCTACAAGGTAAAAATTCTATCTCCCACACTCCTATAGACTTAGAATATGGTGATGTGGCTAGTATTAGACAAGTGGATATAGTTGGTGATTTACCTAAAGGGGAATTGCAAGAGTCGGTCCTTTGTGATACTCTTGATATTGCTAGGTTGCATGAAGATCCAATTCTTGTTTTATGAAAGCAAGAACTAGTTGATCCTATAGATGACAAAATTGATTCTTCCCATAAGAATGAATTGAGTCCACCTAGTGCTAGCACTTGTAACTTGAATAAGGCCCTAATGCCAAGTGATGAGAGTATTCACACTCTAGTTGACTCTTGCGAAAACCAAGGTGAGTCTACGTTGGTATGTGAGTTGCCAACAACTAGTGAGGATATGAATGATGATCAACCCACTCACGAATGTAGTCCACTACTTGAGCATATATGTGATATGTTTGATAAGTCTCAAGGTAGTGATGATGTTGATAGAGTTGATCATGGGATTGGAGATGATTCTTTGAACATGTATAATGAAAGTCATATTGATAGTTTTGCTCAAAGAAACCAAGAAAAGGAACAATTGGGTGAAGGTGACCTTGAATTGCTCAAATATTTAGGAAACCCGAATTGTGATTATTCTTGTGAAAATATTTTTATGTGTGATCCCTTTGTTGCTCATGGTGATTTATATCTATGTGGGGATTACTCTCTTGAAAGAGATAGTGGTGCATATACTAGTGGGGATTAGAGATGCCATATACTCCTTCATGTGTTTCCTATGTTGAGCTTGTTAATAACAATGAACTTGAAATTAGTAAGTACTTGCATGAGGACACCATAGTTGGAGTTGACTCGTGCCACACCTTTCCCTACCCTCTTTGTGCTCATGATATCTTCCATAGTGATATAGAGGGTATGACTAATTTTGAGGGCGACACCTTAGGGTAAAGTAAGTATGGCCGAAAACCATGGCCATGGCTACTTCTCCCATTTGATCCCGATACCATCTTAGGGTGGGAAAGTATTACACTTAGCCTATTTTTCTTTTTTGTCTTGATGCTTGCCCGAGCTACCTTCTTTGTAGTATTTGTACCAATCTTTTTATGATTAAAAAAAGGACCCGTGGCTATACTTTAAGTTTTTCTGCCTCAGCATGGCATGTTGATGTGTAAATTCTTTGCTAACCCTAACCCCTCGTGTCATAAGGATGTGTGATTGTTTGTCTTCTCTTAATTTTGCAAGGTACAGATTCGAGGTCGAATTCTTTTCAAGAAGAGGAGGATGATACGAGTACGATCACTTAGGTGGACTTATGAGGGCGTATGTTAGACCCAAAACTTGGTGTGTACAAATAAAGTGCAAAGGATCACCTAAATGGACACCAAAACTGTCCATACATAGCACTCCAAGGGCACCTATTGAAGCATTTGACTAAGGGACATTTTGGAGATTTCTCACTTTATTTTGTAACCCTCTATAAATAGAATAATGTAAGGTTTCATTCATTAGTTTTTTGTTGAAGATGAAAGATTAACACTTAGAAACATCTCTCTTGTGAGAATGACACTCTCATGGTCGAAATTGTAACTAGGGAAATCAACTTGAGTGTGGAATCACTCATGTTGGATTCAAGCTAGGAAATGTTGGATTCTTGAGAGATCGAGGTCACTCTTGTGCCAACGTAAGAGTTAGGTATTTGTTGTGTGTGATGTTAAAGGTCCAAGAGTGGAATAGGCTTTTGTTTTTTTAAGATTATATACCTTCAATTTGTCTAACTATCTATCCTTTGGTTTCTTTGTAATCGTGTAGTAGTATTGATGTTGTAACCGTGTGTTTGTGTTGTTAAGGTGGAATTCGAAATTTGTCTATTATTCATCTTGTTCTTGTTGTGCTGCTACTGTTTTGGTGTTATATACACCATTGTGCCTTGTATTCTTCTTGTTGGTAGCGAATCCAAGAGTGTTCATAAAAAAAGGTCCTCGGTTTCTTGACTAGTGAACTGATTTTGGTGTTTGTTTTGTGTCTCATTATCTTTCTTATATCAGTGGGTCCAGGGTCTTAGCATGCTGTGGTCGAAAATTAATTGGGTCGTGACAGGGAGGCTGGAGAGCGGCCTAATGCAGGCTATTTGAAAAAAACTTGGCGATTTGGGTGGTCAAACAGGCAAAACAACGTGAACGGGGCATTTTCATGTTAAATCGGTGTGCTATAGACCATGATTCTGGGAGTTGGCCCAGGGTCCGGGCGTGTTGTGGGTCAAAAATTGACTAGGTCGTGCTTGAGGGGCTGGGGAGTGGCCTAGTATGGGTCGCTTGAAAAAATGAGGCTATTTGTGTTGTCAAACGAGAGAAACGACGCTAATGCAGAATTTTGGTGACAAATTGGTGTGCTATAACCAACGGTTCTGGGGGTGGGCTCGGGGTCAGGGTGTGCTGTGGGCCGATAATAGATTAGGTCGTGTTAGGGAGTGTGGGGAGCAGCCTAGTTTGGGCCATTTAATTGAACAGGGTTATTTGGGTAGTCAAACAGGCGAACCGACGTAAATGGGGAATTTTTAGGCATAATCGGTATGCTATTTCCCACGGTTCTAAGGGTGGACCCAGGGTTTGGACGTGCTGAGGGACGAAAACCAATCGGGTCATGCCAGGGATTCTCGAGAGTGGCCTAGTGTGGGCTGTCTAGAAAAACCAGTCCATTTAGGTGGTCAAACGAGCAAAACGACATAAACGATCAATTTTCGAGCCTAATTGGTATGTTATTACCCATGATTTTGGGGATGGATCGGGCTTCGGGCGTGTTGTGGGCCAAAAATTGACCGGGTCATTCCAGGGAGGCTAGGTAGCGGTCTAATGTGGGCCGTTTGAAAAAAAGGGTCCATTAAAGTGGTCAAATGGGCAAAACGCTATGAGCAGGGCATTTTCGAGCCAAATCGGTGCGCTGGAGCCCACGGTTCGGGCGTGTTGTGGGCCAAAAATTGGCTGGGTTGTGCTAGATAGGATGGACAACAGCATAGTATAGGCCGTTTTAAAAAATGAGCCCATTTGGGTGGTCGAACGAGAGAAACAGCACGAACGGGGTATTTTTAGCCCAAATCAGTGTGCTATAACCCTTGGTTCCAGGAGTAGGCTTGGGGTCCGGGCGTGTTGTGGGTTAAAAATTGATCGGGTCATGCTAGGGAGGCTTAAAAGTAGCCTAGTTTGGGCCATTTGAAATAACGAGGCCATTTGGGTGGTCAAACGAAAGAAACATCGCAAATGGGGCATTTTCTATCCAAATCGGTGTGCTATAGCCCACGGTTCTGGGGTTGGGATCGAGGTTCGGGCATTCTGTGGGCCAAAAATCAATCGCGTCATGCCATAAAGGCTGGGGAGCGGCCTAGTGTGGGCTGTTTGAAGAAATGGGGCCATTTGGGTGGTCAAACGGGCGAAATGCACGAATGAGGCTTTTTCGGGCCAAATCAGTGTGCTATAACCCACGATTTTGGGGGTGGGCTTGGATTCCAGGCGAGCGTTTGGCTAAAAATTGACTGGGTCATGCCAGGGAAGATGGAGACCAGCCTAGTGTGGGCCGTTTGAAAAAATGGGGCCATTTGGGTGGTTGAACGGGCAAAACGGCGCAAATGTGGCATTTTTGGCCAAATTGGTGCGCTATAGCCCACAATTTTAGGGGTTGGCCGAGCTTCGGCCGTTCTGTGGACCAAAAATTGACCGAGTCATTCCAGGGAGGTTTTGGAGCGACCTAGTGTGGGCCATTTGAAAAAATGAGGTCATTTGGGTGGTAAAACAGGAGAAACGACGCGTATGGGGTATTTTTGGGCCAAATCGGTCCGCTATAGCCCACGTTTCATGGGATGTACCCGGGGTTCGGGCGTGCTGTTGGTTGAAAATCAATGAGGTTGTGTCATGGAGGCTTGGGAGCGACCTAGTGTTGGTCATTTGATATAACGGGGCCATTTGAGTGGTCAAACCGGAGAAACGGAGTGACCAGGGCATTTTTAGGCTAAATTGATATGCTGTAGCCCACGGTTTTGGGGGTGGACCCGGGGTTCGGGCGTGCTGTGGGTCATAAATTGACTGCGTTGTGCCAGGGAGGCTGAGGAGTGACCTATTATGGGTCATTTGGAAAAAGGGAGCCATTGGGTGGTCAAACGGGCGAAACAACACGAACGGGGCATTTTCGAGCCAAATCGATATGTTATAGCCCACGGTTCTGGGGGTTGGCTCGGGTTCTAGCCGTGTTGTGTGCCAAAAATCAACCAAGTCATTCCAGAGGAGCTGAGGAGTAGCCTAGTGTGGTCCGTTTGAAAAAAAAGGGGCCATTTGGGTGATCAAATGGGTGAAACGGTGCGAATAGGGCATTTTCAGGCCAAATTGATTTGCTATAGCCTACGGTTCTGGGGGTGGGCGCAGGGTCCGAGCGTGATGTGGGTCAAAAATTGATTAGGTTATGCCAGGGAGGATGGGGAGCGGACTAATGTAGGTCATTGGTAAAACTGGGGCCATTTAGGAGGTCAAACGAGTGAAACAGCGTGAACTGGGCATTTTTGGGAAAAATTGATGTGCTATAGCCCACGGTTCCAAGGGTGGGCCTAGGGTCCGGGCGTGTTGTGGGCAAAAAATTGACCAGGTCATGCCAAGGAGACTGAGGAGCGACCTAGTATGGATCGTTTGAAGAAAAAGGGGCCATTGGTTTGTCAAACGGGAAAAACGACGTGAACGGGGCATTTTCAAGACAAATTGGTGTGCTATAGCCGACGGTTTCAGATGTGGTCCCGGAGTCCGGGCGTTTTGTGGGCCAAAAATTGCTCGAGTCATGCCAGGGAGATTGGGGAGCACCCTAGTATGGGCCGTTTGAAAAAATAGGGCCATTTGGGTGGTCAAATGGGCGAAACGGAGCAAATGGGGCATTTTCGGGCCTAATCAGTGTGCTATGGCCCACGATTTTGGGGGTGGGCTGGGCTTCAGGTATTTTTGGGTCCAAAATCAATCGGGTCATGCCAAGGAGGCTGGGGAGTGGTCTAATATGTGTTGTTTGAAAAAATTGGGATATTTAGGTGGTCAAACGTGCGAAACGATGTGAACGAGGCATTTTTGGGCTAAATCGATGTGCTATAGTCCACGGTTCTAGGGGTGGAACTGGGGTTCGGGTGTACTGTGGGCCAAAAATTGACTGAGTCATGGTAGGGAGGCTAGGGAATGTCCTAGTATGGACCGTTTGAAAAAACGGGTCTATTTGGATGGTCAAAATGGCAAAACGGCGCGAACAGGGAGTTTTTAGGCTAACTCGGTGTGCTATAGCACACTGTTCCAAGGGTGGACCTGGGGTTCAGGCATGTTGTGGGCCAAAAATTGACCTAGTCATGCCAGGAAGGCTGAGGAGTAGCCTATTGTATGTCGTTTGAAAAAACATTGCCATTTAGGTGGTCAAACAAGCGAAACAACGCGAATTGGGCATTTTTACGCTAAATCGGTGTGCCATAGCCCACGGTTCTGGGGTGGGCTCGGGATCCGTGCATGCTATGGATCAAAAATTAATTCGGTCATGCCAAGGAGGCTAGCGAGCGGCCTAGTGTGGTCTGTTTGAAAAAATGGGGCCATTTACTTGGTCAAACGGGCAAAACAACACGAATGAGGCATTTTTAGACTAAATTCGTGTGCTATAACCCACAGTTTCAGAGGTAGGCCCGAGTTTTGGGCATGCTGTGAGTCAAAAATTGACCAAATTGTGCTAGGAAGGCTTGAGAGTAGCCTAGTATATGTTGTTTGAAAAAGACATGGCCATTTGGGTGGTCAAATGGATAAAACGGCAAGAAAGGGACATTTTCGGGACAAATCAGTGCACTTTAACCTACAGTTCTGAGGGTGGGCCTAGGTTCGGGCGTGCTGTGCGATGAAAATCAATTGGGTCGTGCCATGGAGGCTGGGGTACGACCTAGTGTGTCCGTTTGAAAAAACAGGGCCATTTGGGTTATCAAACGGGCAAAACAGCACGAGCGAGGCATTTTCGATCTAAATCGGTGTGCTATAGCCTATAGTTCTGGGGGTGGGCCCAAGGTTCAGGCGTGCTTTGGGCCAAAAATTGATTGGATCATGCTAGGTAGGCTGGGGAACGACCTAGTATGGGCCGTTTGAAAAATGGGGCCATTTGGGTGGTCAAACGGGTGAAACGGCGCGAACAAGGCATTTTTGGGCCAAATCAATGTCCTATTGCCTAGTGTAGCCCGTTTTAAAAAATGGGGCCATTTGGAAGGTCAAATAGTCAAAACAGCACTAACGGTGTGTTGTTTCCCACGATTTGGGGTGGGCTTGGGGTCCGGGCGTATTATGGGCCAAAAATTGACTAAGTCATGCCAAAGAGGTTGGGGAGAAGTCAATTATGGGTTGTTTTATAAAACAGGCCTATTTGAGTGGTCAAACAGGCGAAACAGCATGAACGGTGCATTTTTGGGCCAAATCGGTGTGCTATAGCCCACGGTTCTGGGGGTGGGCCTGGGTCCGAGCGTGCTATGGGCCAAAAATCAATCGGATCATGCCAGGTAGGTTAGAGAGCGACCTAGTATGGTCTATTTGAAAAAATGGGGCCATTTGGGTGGTCAAACAGGCGAAATTGCGTGAGTGGGGCATTTTTAGGCTAAATCGATGTGCTATAGCCCACGGTTCTAAGGGTGGGCTCGGGTTACGGGCATACTGTGTGCCAAAAATCAATCGAGTCATGCCAGGTAGGCTGGAGAGCGGCCTAATGTGGTTGTTTTAAAAACAGGGTCATTTGGGTGGTCAAACGAGCAAAACGGTGTGAACAGGGCATTTTCAGGCTAAATCAGTGTGCTATAGCCGACGCTTCTAGGGTGGGCCCAGGGTTTCGGCGTCTTGTGGGCCAAAAATTGATAGGGTCATGCCCGAGAGGCTGGGGAGCGGCCTAGTGTTGGTTGTTTCAAAAAATAGGGCCATTTTGGCGGTCAAACGGACGAAACAACATGAATGGGGCATTTTCAGGCCTAATCGGTGTGATATAGCCCACAGTTTTGGGGGTAGGCCTGGGATACGATGTGCTGTGTGTCAAAAATTGACTAAGTCATGCCAAAGAAGCTAGGGAGTGGCCTAGTATTGGCCATTTGAAAAAATGGGGCCATTTGGATGGTTAAACGAGTGAAACATCGCAAACAAAGCATTTTAGGCCAAATCAGTTTGCTATAGCCCACGGTTTCGGGGGTAGGCTTGGGTTCGAGCGTTCTGTGGGACGAAAATTGACCGGGTCATGCCAGGGAGGCTAGGGAGCGGCCTAGTGTGGGCCGTTGAAAAAATGCGGCCATTTGGGTGGTCAAATGGGCGAAACAGCGTGAGCGGAGCATTTTTGGGCCAAATCGGTGAGCTATAGCCCATGGTTTCAGGGGTGGGCCCAGGCTTTGGGCGTGCTGTCGGCTGAAAATTGATTGGGTTATGTCGGAAGGCTGGGGAGTGGCCTAGTGTGGGCTGTTTGAAAAAACTAGGGTATTTGGGTAGTCAAATGGGCAAAACTGCGCGATCGGGGAGTATTCGGGCCAAATCAGTGTGCTACAGCCCAAGATTTTGGGGGTGGGTGATAGCGCACACGCAAGTTTATGTGGTATTATATAGTATTCAAGTGGCCTAATGCGAGCCAAGTATCGATCCTCTAAAATTTAGGAGCAAATTTTAAGAAAAAGTATACGAAACATACTACTAACATGTAACCATGTAGGGTGGCTAATGTATTTTAAAATTGAAATGGTAATTATGAATTGAAAAAGAATATATAATTATGTTAAGAGTTGGCAACTGATCTGTGATTTTTGAATTACGTTTGTTACATGTTAATTGCAATTGAGAGAAAAAGGGAAGTGGAGTATAGTTGTATTTTTGTTACCGTAATGTTGCAACTGCTATTCAAATGTGTCAAACAAAATGGCCATGGACTAAAATTACTTCGGTCGACTGGCCATTTTATAAAAATTGGCTTAAACATGGGTCATTTGTTTTGAGATGGGTCAACCCATATCTTTTTTCCAAGAAATTAAGGAAATAACTCAGAAAGACTTGGAGAAAATAAAATACTTCAGTGGTGTGATCAAAGAAAATTATTTTATTAATAACTCAAAGACATATATTTATAACTAAATTTCTAACTAGAAAATATAAAAGTATGCTACTAAACATATCTTCTAAATTCAAATAACAAACAAAGAGGAAACTAACTCCTAAGTTCAAGCCACACAAGATTCTAACAAAAATAATTTTAAAATCCTACTAGTTAGCTACTTTATTTCTGAGACATATTTTCAACACTCCTCCTTGGATCAAAAATTGAAGATTGTAGTCCCGGCTAAATTTGACCTCATGAACAAATCAGCTAGTTTATCTCTTATTTTGCAAGGCTTGTGTTCATTTTCTATTGGATTACATAAGAAGCTTTTACCTCTCATTTCAACTTGTAAAATCTCCTAATTAGTGGAATCAAAGATCCGACAATATTTGTCTGCAAATAATAATTTAAATCCTTCAATCATTAGTTGGACTAACAAACTTTTATCAATATCAGGCAAGTAAAGGACTTTAGAAATTTTGTTTGTACCTGAACTTGTTTTGCTTCCAACAGCCCCCTTTCCTTTTGCAGGAATATAATTACCATTTTCAATTCTGACTTTCTTATTTTCTATAGGCACAAACTGTTTAAAAGAGTTTTGTCATATGTCATGTGATTTTTACAACTACTGTGAATCATTCAAAAATCAGATTTCTCGATTGAAAAATATGTTGTCACAAATAAGTGGTCTTCTTCTTCTTCTTCTTCTTCTTCTTTTTTTTTTCTTCTTCATTCGTGACTTGGGCTGCTTCATATTTTTTGGATTTGCTTTTATAAATCACAGCTTCATGACTAAGCTGGTTGCAGATCTTATATTGTTCATCGGGTCTTACCCAAAATTTAGATTGAGGATGACCTATTTTGCCACAGTGCTAGCGAGGTTGGTAATTTTTTCTTAAATTATTACCCTTTCTTTGAGTCTTGTGGTTGGCTACCAAGGCTCCTTCAATCATACCATCCTACCTCATAAGTCTCATTTGCTTTTGTATCTGCAGTGTATTTAACAATTCTCCCAAGTTAATCTTGGACAGGTCTTTTGTGTTACTTTCAGGCACCGTAACAAGAATTTTTTCAATAATTCTTAAATACTTAAACTTTGTGCCAAGAAATCTTACCTTGTTAACAATGCCAAGAAGTCGGTCTGGGTACTCTTTGACTATCTTAGATTTCTTCATCTTTTGTAATTCGAATTCTCTTATTATATTCAACACATTTATGCCTCGTATTCTTCCATTTCCTGTATATTCTTCCTTCAGATAATCTCAAATTTCTTTTGCTAATTTGAAAGGCATAACTCTCATGAAAATTATTGCACACACACTATCAAATAAAGTTGCTTTCACTTTTGAGTTTATAATGTTCTTTTTCTCTTGATTTTTGATCTGGGCCACCGTGGAATTATTGAGCAGTTGAAGAACATCATAATCCTCTTCCACGACCTCTCAAAGATCTAAATCCTCAAGATAAGTCTCCATTCTTACTGCCCAAAGTTGGTAATTTTCACCATCAAAGATAGAAGAAGCTATTTGGAAAAAGTTATCTTCAGAATTGATCTCAATCACAGATTCCACAAGAAAATGACTCTAGATAGCAATTATTGATTTTAGCAAAGAGATTAAGGAAATAACAAATAAAGACTTAGAGAAAATAAAATACCCCAGTTCTGTTGTCAAAGAAAATTATTTTACTAATTACTCAGAGACATGCATTTATAGCTAAATTTCTAACTAAAAAATATAAAAATATGATACTAAACTTATCTTCTAAATTCAAATAACAAAAAAGAGGAAACAAACTTAATAAAGAGAAAACTAACTCCTAACACTCTGTTTAGATAGTGGTTTCCCATGGTATGATATGGTATAATTACTCAGAGAACCATGTTTGTTTTGATTGTTTCTTAAATGTATGGTATGATAGGATTTTATTTCATGATTTGGTAACCATGAAAAACCTCACTTTATGTAACCACACATTTTGTGGTATCCCATGGTTTGCTTTTTTCTACCCAATTATGTCTTTACTTAATATTATATAATCCTATTTTATCCTCCACTTTATATTATTTAACTCCACCTTCTACCCCTCTTAGCTCCGGGACCCATCCCTCCTTCTCACCTCACCACCACCACCCCACCCTGCCCCTAATTTTTTTAAAAAAATTCTTTTTGTAGAGAATTTTAAACTTTTTACTTATCCTACCCCTACCTCGACCGATCCGACCTTGTCAAACACTCACTTTATTTTTCTTTAAATTTGTTTTTTTTTTAAATTCAAAAACTTTTTCTTACTACACCTCCACCCCCAGTACTTCCCCCCACCTACTAGCCCTCCCCCATCAATTTCTTTTTTATTTTTTAAAACTATCAAGAAAATTTTCTTACACCACCCCCACTGCCTACCAGCTCCCCCCCCCCCCCCACACACAAAAAAAAATTAAATTATTTTTAATAGAAAAAACTTTTTTTCTTACACCTTACCCTCCCCCTACCCCCAAATCACTACACCCACCCCAAATATTTTTTTTAAAAAAATTAATTTTTTCTTATCCCACCCCTTTTGTCATATTCATTTTCATTATTTTGTGTTAAATATATACAAATATTTTTAGAAAATATTTTTCTACTTGTGTTACGAACACAAGAAAATAAGTAAGAAATAATTTAGTTTTTTAGAAAATATTTTTTTATTCCATACCGAACACACTCATACCATAAACATATGCATTCAAACTTTGTACTTGTCATAGGTGTCAGATCTCAAAATATCAAAAAGAAATAAAATTTATTACTATAAAAAAATGAAAAAAAAATGGTTCGATGGACCCTTGTACTATGCCTGTTTTGTAATGTGGACACTTCTACTTACATGTTTATCATCTAGGCTCTTGAACCCACTAAAAAGCAACATTTTAAACACATTTTCTGATGTAGCATCCTATGTGACTGGGACCACATAGGAGCATGTACTTTAGCCTCCTAGCGCGCGTCAACCATCAAAAAGGGCCCCTAACGTTCATAAAAGACCTTATAAATTCTCCTTCTTCCTCATTTGCTTGCAACACCATTGTTGGAACAATTTGAGCTTTTTTTCTCCCTTCGCTATTTTTTCTCTCTCTAAGTTCTTGTTCCTTAATTTTTTTCCTGCTTTGTTTGTAATATTGAAAAGTTAATTTTTTATGTAATTTTTTGCAACACCATGATAGTTCGGGTTTTTTATTGTGGGCTTTACGCTGAACTTAAGATGTCAAGAACACCAACCAACCCCAAAAGAATATTTTGGGCCTGTCAAAAAAATAAAGTTGGTAATGTTGTGGGATCTTTCGATGGGCTGATAAAAATGAATAATATAAAGGCAGATATAGAAGGCAACGAAGACAAGAAGGACTGGGAAGATATGAAAGGCACAGAAGACATGAAAGATCAAGCATTAGTTTTGATATCATTGTTATCATTATTGTTGTCATCTGGTTTCTATCTGTTGTATTTAAGATGGCTTGATCTTTGTAGTTACAATATCCAATGAAAATGAAATTTAAATTTAATGACAAACACCATTTTGCCAACATAGAAATCTTCAATATATAATGTCTTAACAAAAGTTGAAATAAAAAAGCTTGTCTTAACAACATCTTAAATGAGAATTGCACCAGAAGTCTTAAAAAATTATCTTAACAACACTTGGGATCAATATAGAAAGAGAATTATACTAATGTGTTCCTTGAGTGCTTGTTGTGGACTGATTCTTGTTGGCTTTAGTGCTTGATATGGCTTGACTGGTTGTAGATGATTTTGCCTTTGATCTTTTGTAACTCTATTCTTGTAGATGCTTTTGAGTTACTGCAGCTCCACCTTTTCACCTTAGTCCATTTGGTTTGAAACCCACGTCAATGTTGGTTGAAACTGAACTAATAAGTGTTGGACTATGTAACACTTTATCAGTATTTCCAGACTGTAAAAATAAAAAAAATCAGCTATAGATGCACTAATTAATACTTATTAAATGTAAATTACATTATAGGAAACTTACCCTCTCTACCATATTGCCACTTGGTCCAAACAACACACCAAAACCAACTTCTTTTGCCTTCTTTTACCTTGGTCTTTTATATGTAAGATTTACACCACCTCTCAAAGTTGTACTAGTCTTCCTCTTTTGGGCAACAACACCACTAATAGACTGCTGAGTTATAGATTGTGCTGCATTATCACCTACTGCTGAAGTGGTTGTGGGCATCACAATAGCTACAGGCCTTATATCAGTTGTTAAGGCACTTGCAGGCCTCACACCACCAACTGATGCAGCATTTGCAGGACTTTCTGCAGCTCTTGGTGCACTGTGAGCATTTGCAGGCCTTCATGCACCTCTTGGTGCACTGTGAGCATTTGCAGGCCTTCTGTTGCTTGATTTAGCATTTGCATGCATAACTCCAGCTGTTGAAGCATTTGCAGCTCTCTCAGCAGCAGCAACAGCTGCAATACTAGTGCTGGCTTGCACACTAGGTTGACTGCCATAGCTACTACTGAAATCTTTTTTCTAAAAATAAAAATATGTAAAGGTAAAAAAAAATTCAAAAAGAGTAAAATTCATTAATAAGAAAAGATTTAGCTTACCAAAGTTGGACATCCTTTCTTGTTATGTCCAATAGACTTGCACACAGAACATGTCATTTTTCTTCTCTTTCTTGTATCCTCTCCAAGTTTTTTCTTAATAGGTTCATCCTTAGCTTTCTTTTTATTTTTACCTGGCCTTCCTGGCATGGGAGTAATCTTAGGTGGCTCAATTGGTGGTCTTGTGCTTCTTGGCCACATCTTAATATTTGTCATTGGTTGAATATACTTATCATATGTCTTCAAGTATGTTTTCCTTTGATACCAGTGATTAAAAAATGACTCCACATTCCATCCCTTTTAATGTATTGCAACAATTGCATGTGCACAAGGAATTCCCTTTAGTTGCCATGACCTACAACTACATTGCTTCCTCTTCACATTAACAATATGTGTATAAGGTGGATCACCAATCTCAAAGCCCATATCACCTTTAAATCTCACCTCACACTTGGCTGCATATTCACCATTCTCTGCAAGAACTTCCATAGCCATTGGTGATACATCACTGATCCATTTTTCAGAAAAATCTCTCATTTGATTCATTCTTTCCATGACTTTGCATCGTATTTACTCCAACATAGTGATAATTGTTTTGAACCTAGCAGCTAAAATCCAACTATTTAAAGTCTTACACATGTTGTTCTCAGCCATATCACATCTGCTATGTTCCTTTAAAAAGGCCCTACATCATGCCCCTTTGTTGTACTTGAGCAAATCTTCCACAATTCCAACACCCAACTCACTCATTTCATTAAGTTTTTGTTGCAAATACACTTCAAATGGGGCCCTTGCAACCTACCGAATTTTTTTTCTCCTTTCTTCACCACTCCAAACCTGCTTCCAGTTGGCCCATATATGTCTAGCACACCATCTATGATCACCCCCATTTTCTTTAAGTTTTAAATCATGGCTGATGCACCTAAGAAACCAAGACCATGTGTCCTTAGTTTCTTTATCAACCACAACCCATGCTACTGGGTACATTTGATTATTTCCATCTTTGGAAATGCAAGACAACAAGATACCTTTGTATACAGCCTTGAGAAAGGCACCATCTAAACCAATTATTATTCTGCAACACTCTTTCTATCCACGTTTAAGGCCCCAAGACAAATGTAAATGCCCATAAACACCTCTTTTCCTGGAATTACATTCTTGGATGTCCTAATAGATATAGTGGTACCAGGATTGGTGGTCCTCAACTGTTCAACATAGTCATACAACCTACTAAACTGTTCAACAAAATCACCAACATGTTCATTCATAATTCTGATTTTTGTCTTTCTACAAGTTGTTTTACTAACATACAATCCATAGTCCTTTCTTAAAAGTGCTTAGATCTGATGCAATTTTATTGATAGATCACTCATAATTCTATCCTTGTAATGCTTACTAATCCACAAAAGGTTACACATCTTATTTCTTATCCTTTTAGAACACTTGTGTACGGGAAAGTAAGTTTTCACACTATAATTTCCTGTGATATCAACAATTCCAAGAATAATCAAAGGACAACCCTTATGCTTACTCTTTGCCCTTACCTTTTTCTTCTTATTAGGTTTCAACTTAAGGCTCACACCTTTTTGAATAGAGTAACTCTACAGTGCCTCTCTTAACTCAACAACATTCAAAAAAACCATATACAATTGAAAACATACCTTCTTTACAGTTTTATCAAAGTAGATCTTGCTAGATGAAGTTCTAGGTAGTGGATCTATCACTTCATCATCATCAACAGGATCTCCTTCCTCTTCATCACTAATGTCACTACCCGGATCTGAACTATTAAAATAAGGGTCATCGCCACCCAGATTACCTTCATATCTAACCCCCTATTCTTATAAATATCCTCAAAACCAATATATATACCTACTGGTCCAGATGGTATCTCATTTAGAGTCACCCTATTAGCCTTTCTTTTGCTTGTTTTTCAATGTTAGACTTCCTAGCTTCAAGCAACTCTTCATAAAAATCACTCAAATCTTTAATGTTTTTATCAGCATGATAAAGTGAATCACCATAAGAATCAGTGATATCAAAATCTAATTCAGAATCAGATGTTTGAAGATGGTATATGGAGAAATCATTAACTTGACCTTCACCTAAGTCTTCTAAAAAACCTTAGCTTTTCCTTTGTTTGCCTTAGGAGGCTGATTTTCATTTATATACTCATCTTCATTTATATCCAATGGATGAGATGAAGACACATCGGCCCTATTAGTTTTAAAAGGGGTTGTCACGTCACCATTAATAAGTAGTAATAATGGTGGAGTGGCTGCCACATCATCATTAATAACTATAGGTTCACTAATTTGGTGAACAATATATACATTACCAAAACTCCATGTTTTAAACTATTGGTAAATCTTAAAACATCAACATCACTATCTAACCTGTAATAATAGCCTTTTTTATTTACTCTACACTAAAAGCTTTCAACTTTTTCCATATCAAAATCTACTGCTAAGTTATAAAACAACATAATATGAAGCTCATCTACATCTACTCTAATTTTATCAGGACTACAAACTCCATTTGTATACCTTAGATCAGGGTCTGACAAAAAGACCTCCCCCCATAGGTGAATTGAAGTTTTACTATTGTGTCCATTTATTTAGAAAATCCATACAATGATAAGATAACATATACATTAGTCAATTATCCACAAAGCCCTAATTTTTAAAGAAAAAAATAAAGGAATAAAAAATCAATTCTAATTTTACCAAAAATAAAATCCTAAAATGTAATCGAAATAACAAAACATGCCATTGAAGGCACAAAACTTCTATACACACATTTAATAGGAGCATTAAACAACAAAAAAATTAAAAGCCCCAAAATTTTCGAACCCAATTCTGAATTTACAAAAAAAATTCTAAAATGTAATTGGAATAACAAAACATGCCATTAAAGGCACGAAATTGCAATAAATAGGTATAATAGGAGCATTGGACAGCACATAAATCAAAAACCCTAAAATTTTCAGACCCAATTATCATTTTACGAAAAAAATTCTAAATTCTAATTAAAATTTCAATATATGCCATTGAAGGCATATCACCACTACAAATACTACCTGCAACAACACTACATACAAAATAGAGCAAAACCACCCAAATGATTGAAGAAAAAAGTTCATAATCGCGAAAACCCTAAAACCACTAAAACGGACTCCATTAAATCTACAAGAAGCTTCAAAATAAACTGTCAAAAACTACAACTATCCCAAAATATTAAATACTTACACGGATTGCAACAACCATCAACAACAATCAACCTAAATTAAGTTAAAATTAGGAAAATTTTGAATTTGGGATGATAGAGACGAAGGACGAAGAAGAAGGGTCTCAAATGACCTAATTTTTAGTTCAACTTTACTATTTATACTCTAGACAAGTCATTTCCTACGTGAAAATTATTTTACAAATATTTGATGATGTGTCCGCGATTGTGCAACACGTTCAACTGAGTAGACCGACAAAGAGTTTAAAATGTTGCTTTTTAGTGGGTTCAAAGGTCAAGATGACAAACATGTAAGTAGAAGCGTTCACATTACAAAACAGACATAGTACAAGGGCCCATCGAACCATTTTGCTAAAAATGAATCCAGTTATATTTATTTTGATCTACTCTTTTATTGACTTTATTGGAATTTACATGAATTTAACAACTTAATATATCTACATGACATAATTTATGATAAATTAGTAGGAATAAAATTAATTTATTAGCAATTATTGATAAATTTAACATTTATAATAATTAAGGGGATTTTAGTAAATTTACTAGTTATGATACAATACCATACTGTCAAACCAAATAATAAAACTGTTACTCCCTCTGTTTAAAAAAGAATGACCTACTTTTCTTTTTAGTCCGTTTTAAAAAGAATGACCCCTTTCCTTTTTTGACAATACTTTAATTTCAACTTTCCACATGGCATATTTGGGACCACAAGATTAAAGGAAATTTTGGTACATTTGACACAACTTTAATTTAAGGCCACAAGATTCAAAAGTCTTCTTTATTTTCTTAAACTTTGTGTCAAGTCAAAGTAGGTCATTCTTTTTTAAACGGAGGGAGTATTAAACAACAATGAACGATACCGTCAATCCAAATATTATATTGTAGAGAAAAGACATATTCCCCCCCCTGAACTTGTCCTCCCAACTCACTTTAGCACTTAAACTTAACTTCCATTTATTTATCCCCCTTAACATCTTTAAAGTGAATTATTTTAACCACTTAACAGCCCGCGTGTAAACAAGTGTTGCTGGGCACGTAAAAACTCATTTTTATCTTTTTAATTTCTTTGCTCTTTCTTTTAAATACCCGTTTGAACCCCCCTAACGGTTATATCCATTATTTTATAAAAAAAAACCTAATTTATCCTCCTTTTCTTCATCTTCAATCCAAAATTTCTTCAATTCATGAAAGTTATGCAAAAATTAAAATTGCTTTCTCTTTATTTGTATTAAGCCGCATAAATTTGTGATTAAAAAATATAAAATCAAATTGATTTTATCTTCGTCTCTTTCCGTATTAAGGTATAATCTCATTCATTACTTTGTCTATGTTTTGTTAGGAATTACTTTC
Organism: Capsicum pubescens; assembly: GCA_030864215.1. NCBI lineage: Eukaryota > Viridiplantae > Streptophyta > Magnoliopsida > Solanales > Solanaceae > Capsicum > Capsicum pubescens. The sequence goes on along the minus strand of CM061547.1, from coordinate 274,756,942 downwards.
GTAATGAATTTCTGAATTACTTTGTTTATTGTCTCCTTTAATTATTTTTTTTATCGTCTCCTTTAATTTTGTTTCTAAATTTTATATTATTTGTTGAAATGAATTTCTTGTAGTACACAGTAATGAAGTCAGTTAACTTGAGTAAACTATGTATGGAGGAAAATAATTCTGCTTTGAAACAAGTTATTCATTATAATCACGAAATTTTATTGCATTTGAAGACATCTTAGACTTCAAGTAATCCCAGTAGAAGGTATTGGGCATGTCCTTATTATGGGGTAAATATCAAATTTTACATTTTCTCTTGTTATTTCGACAGAATTGATTAAGAGAAATGAGGTTAATTCATTCTTTATTTATCACCATTGAAGGGTCCAAGATCTTGCGACTTTTGGCGTTGGAGGGATTCAGAAGACATTGATCCGAGGTCCAAATATGTGATTCCTAAACTAATTGAAAAACTAGGTGAGCTTGAGAATGTAGTTGAATCTTGTCGTTTCAATGAAGTTGAGAAATTGATTGGATTGAGCAAATCAATCATGGAAGGTTCAGAAGAAGTTGACAAGCCTAAAGAATCCAAACACAATGATAATGTAATTAATATGAAATTGGAGAAGTTGGAAGAAGAGATTCGAAATATCAAGGAGAAAGAAAAGAATTGGAGACAAATAGCTGAAGGAAGGACTAGAGACAATACTCACTTCTTTGTTGTGTTTTTTGTTGTATATTAGTAATAACTTTAAGCTATTTGGTTGGGATGCTCTATATGAAAAATGGTTCAATAAGGTTACCTTAGCACTAGGTTGTTGTTATAAGATGTGTTGCAAATTATTGTGTTGAGTAGTGCAACTTCTTTTGTATTTGGATTCTCTTATATATATGAAGAAGAGAAAGGTTGCTAGATGAAGTGAATGATGTTTGTTTATCTTTTGTAATGGTGCAACTTATACTTATTTTGTGTTTGTTTGAGTATTTATTGTTAAATTGATTGCATTTGAATCATTTAGTAGCAAAAAAATAAGTGCAGGCAACAAATTGCAATTTGAAACTGCAAAATGTCAAAATACTGCAGGCATAACATAATAGAAATGCAGTCACAACTGCTGATATTTCAACAGAAACATTAGCTAAAAAATGCAGTCACAGCTACTGATATTTCAATAGAAACATTAGCCAAAAATACAGTCACTACTGCATCATTGTTTTCAAAACATGTCAAATTAGTGCAGTCACAACTGCATAGTTGAAGTCACCATAACTGAACTACTAGCTAAGTTGAAATCACTACTGTTTCATTTTACACCATGAATACACAAGGAGAAAAACATAATCAGGCTTCTACTGGAAAGTTGTTAAACTTGTTTGGCTTAGATGATTCAGTTCAACAACATTTGACCTTGTTTTCATTCTTTTCTGTGATCTTATGTCTTCAAGTTCTTGTTGGGTCACAACTTTCTTTCCTTTTCATTTCACACCTGAGGTTGGTTTATGATGTCCAAGATTTCCAGTCACTATGGAGGAGTTCATAGGTATTCCAGGATGACAAAAATAAAAGAGAACAAATTTAACTAAAGACTTGAAAAAGATTTACTTTAAACTAGACAAATATAATCAAGAAATTTTAACTTACATTGAGGATTTTAAAACCACTCTCTGTATGAAGCACCCCCATTCCAACCATCTTGGGTCTTTTATAAGTTGTCCCTCTACCTTTGCTAGCACCAGTGACACCATTTCCTCTTGATGTACCGGCACAACCAACAGCAGTAGCTCCTCTACCTCTACCAACTTCACCAATAACTGCAGCATCAGCTCCTCTACCTCTACCAGCTCCACTACCTCTACCAGCTCCACCAACAACTGTAGCACCAACTCATCTACCTCTACCAGCTCCACCAACAACTGCAGCACCAACTCTTTTAACTCTACCAGCTCCACCAACAACTGCAGCACCAACTCCTGTACCTCTACCAGCTCCACCAAGAATTGCAGCATCAGCTCCTCTACTTCTACTAATAGCACTATCAACATCACAAATTGCAGTTTCTTTTTCTCTATCAACACCCATAGTAGCAGTAGTTGTTGCAGGAGATCCTCTTCCTCTACCAGTAGCTGCTGCTGCGAAGCCTACAATACATAAGAAAAAATATAATGAGAGTAAAAAATAAAAAAAAATAAAAGAGAAATAAAATACTAGTAAATTACAAGTCAAATGTTACCTTTGTAGATCCTTTTGGTCTTCCTCTTCCTCTACTAGTGCTTGGTGCTGCAGAAGAAGGACCTACATTAGTTCTAGTGGAATTTTAATTCAATGGAAAACTCTTTTTACTATGACCCTTGTTGTGACATGTGCTGCAGATCATCTCAACACCCCTCTTTGACAACTTTCCAGTCCTGTTTTCATTCTGCTCTCTTTTTCTAGATTTACCGGGTCTGCCTGGAAGCTTTCTTATTGTATGTGGTATAACAGAAAGATTGGTTGACTTGGGCCACATTTTCATACTAGTACCAGGATGAATTAAGTAACTATAATTCTTGAGGTAAGTTTCCTTGGTATACCAATGTGCAACATAGTTAATGGGTTTTAGCTTTCTAAAGTGTAGTGCAGCTATAGAATGACAACAAGGTATACCTTTTAACATCCAAGACCTACATGTACAAGTATTATCCCTCAAATTCACTATAAAAGTATTTCTTCATCTATTCTTAACTTCAAAACCAAATTCACTATTCCACTCAAGAGTACACTTTATTGATTTTGATGTGTTATCTTGCAACACTTTTAGTGCCATAGGAGAAATATCAGTTATCCATGTTTCAAAAAATTGTTTCAACTGTCCTATTCTTCTCATTACCTTAACCCTTATTTTCTCAAGTATTGATATGATAGTCTTGTATCTTGCCCCTAGTATCTATGAGTTGAAGCTTTCAGCCATGTTGTTGTCAACACTATCACAACAACTGTGATATTTGAAGTAAACCTTAGACCACCTTTCTATGTTCTGCCATAGAAGATCTCCATAAATTTTATCTCCTAACATCTCCATATGATCTAAATTTCTTCTCAATTCTTGCTTATATGTATATTTGGCACACTTCCAAAAATAGTTTCTTCTTTCAATACCTCTCCAATCCTTAGACCAGTTGGATAGAACATGTCTAGCACACATTCTCTGTTCTGCATTTGGCAGTAAATCTAAAATTGCACTGTCAAGACCCTTGAACAAAATAAAATATATCAGTTGACATAAGTATAAAACAGGTGCAAAATAAAAAATTCAGAAAATGAATAAGAGAAAATAAATGAGGTTACCTTCTGCATATCAGTAATAGTAGTCACTTTAGACCCATATCCCAGCTCAAGATCATTCCTCACAAGTCTAACAAACCATCTCCAAGTGAATTTGTATTCAAATTCAACCACTGCCCAGGCTAGTGGTAGCATATGGTTATTTCCATCCTTACAAACAACCACAAGTAATTGACCCTTACAAACACCTTTCAAAAAACAACCATCAAACCCAATACATCTCCTGGCACCATCTTTAAATGCTTTTTTCAAAGCATCAAAACATATGTAAAATGATTCGAACTGTTTTCTTCCACCTTCAAAAGTTCATGTACTACCTGGATTGATCTTTAAAAGCTCATCCCTATAATCCAAAATTCTTTTGAACTTTTCTACATGATCACCCATAATTTACTGCAACACAATGTTTCTAGCTTTTCTTGCTACAGTCCTCCCTATATACACCTCCAAATCATTTTTTACTAACTCTTGAAACTGACAAACTCTAATTCCAGGTTCTGATGTGATTCTGCCCCTGTACCTTTCTGCCAAGTACTTAGAATTCACCAATTTGTTCTTTGTTGTGGCATTACACTTGTGGACTGGAATGTACTTCTTAACTTGAAAATCTGTAGTCCTAGAATCAGTGCTTGCAAACAACAACCATCTACACATTTTACTCTCACCCTCTTTAGTTCATTCATAAACTTATCTAGCTCTACATGTTCTTGAACAACATATCTAGTAAGAGCTTTTTTAAACTCTCCAACATTTGCAAAACAAAGTCCAAGCTCCCAAACTATTAATTTACAAGTAGGATCAAACAAAATACTCTTATAATTTCTTTTCACTCTCCTTGTTTTTCCTTCTCTTCTAGCAGGTTGTTCAACCTCAGCATCCCCATAACTATCCTCATCAGAATCTATTTCAAAACTTACCTCATCATCTGAATCAATATATGGCTCATCTCCATCTATCTTGCCCTCTAGACTATTTTTCTTTTGGGATAAAATCTCATTATATCCCACATCAACTCCCTTTTTACCTAAACTAACACCTTTTGCTCTAGGCTCTTGTTTTTTTCTCTTTTTGGTTTCATCAGATCTCTTCTTTTTGGCAGCCCTCTTTTGTTCCCTCAGAATCCTTACCTCCTCATGAACATCACTACCATACTCATCATCTTCACCTTCATCAAAGAAATCACAATAATTTGATTTTTCACTAATATCAATTTCACTTTCCCAATCTGATGGAATGACTGGGACATCTGTTGCAGTAACAAAAACAGTGTCACCTAAATTATGATTAATACTAGTAGAAACACCACCCAAATCCTCACCAGTAACAGAAACACCATTAACACCACCCAAATTATCACTCCTAGCACTACCACCACCACCACCTAAGTCCTCACCCTAGCAGCAATACTATCAGCACCAAAGTCCCCACCAGCAGCAAAAAAAATCACTGCCACAACCAGCTAAGTACTCACCCCTAGCAGCACCACCACCATCACCCAAGTCCCCACCAATAATAGAAACACCATCACCACCTAAGTCCTCACCTATAGAAGCAACACCAATATCACCAAAGTCCCCACCACTAGCAAATAAATCACTACCACCCCACCTAAGTTCTCACCCCTAGCAGCAACACCACCATCACCTAAGTCCCCACCAGTAGCAGAAACACCACCACCGCAACTACCTAAGTCCTTACCAATAGAAGAAACATCATCACCAATACCTAGGTCTTCACTCCTACCAGTACCACCACCACTCAAGTTTTCAGTAAAAGTAAGTTCATGAGGTATTGCAGCTTCTACAAAGTTCTCTTCAAAACCTAAATTATCATAGTCTCCTAAGTCTTTACTTAACTCTTTATCAAAAGTAGGACAAGATTCTCCTCCCACATGGGGGTCATATTCAATAGATGGGACCACATCATCCTCATCAACAAAATGTGTCAAATATAATTCAACATCTCCATTTTTAAGTTGAGGTAAAATACCCAAAATGTCTCTATCACATGTTACTATTACTAATTTTTTCCTTTTGGGAGGTTTGAGATAAACAATACACAAGGAAAAATTATACCCAATTTCCTTCACGATATCAATAAATTCAAAGTAAGAAAGTTTATCTAAAGCCACATTGAAACAGTCAGTAACAGTACCTCCATGATACTTAATACGGGGTTTTTGTTGTAATTTGCCTCCATGGTGAAACCTCAATGTAACATACACAAAATCCATGGTTAATCTGAAGAAAAATGAAAAAAATACGAGATTAGAATTTATTCACGATAAAAACCCTAATATCAAAGTAAAACAACCCTAATAATCACCTGAGTAGTCAAATTTCATCACGGAGCAACCTAGAAATCATAAAAAATCATAGAAATAACCTAATTTGAAGTGAAATCGGGTGAAATCGAGAGGTTTTAGAGAGAGAGAAAAGTGAAATGGGTTATTATTTAGGTTTTGGGGTATTTGATAAGAGTGAGTCGGGTTATAAACGAGAATGGGTCGGGCTATAACATCAACCAATCAAAGGGCGCGTGCTTAACAACACCCAACCTTGACTTGGGTTAGGCTGTTAAGGGGTTGAAATAATTCACTTTAAAGATGTTAAGGGGGTAAATAAACAGAAGTTAAGTTTAATTGCTAAAGTGAGTTGGGAGGGCAAGTTCAGGGGGAAAAGATGTTTTTTCTCTATATTGTACTATACTATATAATATAATACCATACCATACAGTACTGTACATTATGAAACCATCGCAAACTACCATCCAAACAAAGTGTAAGTTCAAGCCTCATAGGACTGTAACAAAAATAATTTTAAAATCCTACTAGTTAGCTACTTTATTTATTTTTTTGATAACACATGTGAATATTACCATTTCATCAAGGATAAACCAATGTTCTGTACATCAATGGAGCATCCTGCCCAGTCCTATAAGGAATTTGGGAGAACCTCAAACAGGAATTTTTTTTTTTAAAAAACAAACTATTAAAAGCATTAGCGAAAATTCTAGCTAATATCCTTGGATAATGCAGTGCTTTTTTTTTTATCCTTTTAACATATCTACTCAGACCCCTTATTTCCTATTTGATCTGAAGTATACTACTCTCTGTCTGTACGATTCTACTTCAAGAAAACTTCCAGTTCCTTGATATCCAAACATGATAGATAAATGCCTAAAATATTGCAGTTTCCACCTATCTTCTATACTTTCTCTTATGCTTCATAGAGTAGTCAAAAATGGTTTGCAACACTAAACCATAGCTAGTAGTAACTGCCATCTAGTTATGTAGCTCTCCCATACCTTCTTAGCCTATGGACAATCCCAAAGCAGGTGTTGTATTATAGTTTCCAATTCCCCAGAACTGCAGAGACTATAGTGGGTCTAATCAAACTCAATTCCAAGTTATAAGCATTCTTTGCTTTGTCAGAAGTCTCTCTTGTGCAGCAAGCCATAAGATAAATCCATGTTTAGACATCAATACAACATTTCATAATAATGGATCCCTGACATGAGTGTTCTTCTCCCTAATAGTACTTCATAGCTCACATAAATAGAATATACACCAGAGATATTAAGGATGTACCTGCCATCATTATACCAGCTCTGCATTCCACCTTTAGTTTGAGCAATTTCCTCCAATACCAACTATTGTCAGCAGGTGGTAAATGAGACCAAAAATCTTCATGGTCCTTCATAAAAATCCCATGTACCCATCTTGCCCATAACAACTCCTTCCTAATATAAAGTTCCCATATTAGTTTCCTTACTACTGTAAGATTCCAGCCTTGCCATTGCTTTACATTTAGACCTCCCCACTATTCAGGTGTACATATTCTAGCTCATGAAACCTGAGTCATCTTTTTCTTGTCCTCTGAAGCCCCCCATAAATAATCTCTACATCTTTTATCACTTCATCAAGTATGCTCTTAGGCAGAATAAACACAGAGCCCCAAAATTAATGCATTGAGAACAATATGGGTAAGATTACCTGCACTCTGCCTGTAGATGTTAGGTGTCTAGCTGACACATTTTGAATCCTCTGAGTTATTTTCAAAATTAATTGATTGCAATCCTGCTTACTTTATTTTTTCCAAACTTAACGGGAGACCAAGGTATCTGATAGGGTATTCACCTCCTGTAAACCTTGCACATTTAAATATGGCAACTCTAGTCCTGCTATCAACTCCACCTAGGAATATACTAGACTCGTCACTATTTGCTTCAAGACCTGCTGTTGCATAAAAGATTTGTAATGCTTCCATCACTATTTTAACTAAAGTTGTATTGCCCTTATATAATATCATAATGTCATCTGCAAATGCTAGATGAGTAAGTCTCTCACCCTTGCACATAGGATGAAATCTTAAGTCTGAAAGTTGAGCCATCTTATGTAGAATCCTTGACAGGTATTCCATTACTGAAACAAATAGCAAAGGGGATGCAGGGTCCCTTTGCCTTAAGCCCTTTTTACCTACGAAGAACCCTTACTCTCTCCATTGATATTAATAGAAAAAGTGGTAGTAGTCACACCCTGCATTATATAGTGTCTCAATTGACTAAGAAATTTATATCCTTCAAGTATTTCCTCCACAAACTCCCACCTAACCATATCATAGGCTTTTCTCAAATCTATTTTCATTATGCATCTGTGTCACGATCTAAACCAGGGCCTAACTATGACGGGTATCTCAAGTCTAATAAGGACCGGAGACTACCCCCACAACTAACCAAACAGAACACAATACCCCCAACATTAAATGAATTCCGAACATATAACAAGATAGCATAAAATAAGCTCAAGAAATTTAAGATATGTCTATAACCGATAACCAACCAAACAACTAACCAACATCATCACCCAAGAAAGCACTAATCCAACAAAGCCTTCTAACGACCTGAAATCAATAAAGTGTCGGGACATGCCCCCGACCCTGACAATGACAATGTTAATGATAATGTAAACTCTCAATTCTAATCTAAGAATGGAAACTGATGAAATTCAAGTCTTTCGGAGAATGGAAGCTCACCACTTTACCACAACAAAATGATGAACTGAGACAATCCACCTAACTCTGCGCAGAAGAAATAGAAGTATCTCCGGTGCCTACATCGCGTGGGGATACAATGTCTAGAGACGGTTGGTGGGGTGATCACTAGCATGAAACTCAGGAATAGGGGACAAAATAATGTCAAGTCTAACTATTTCAAATACCATATGAACCACATCATAATACATATAAAAATAATATACTGGGATAGGGAACAAAGCTTAGCATGCACTTTAAAACTTTAGCCTGGATTGTGTAGCTCAACCATCATGACATAAGAAGGCACCCACGAGCTATATGGACCCAGCTCTCCCCCAATTGGAAGGGGCCCAACGCGTGTAGCCGTACGAACTAGAGGATGTATGTATGCACCATGGGAGACTCAAACCTCTCGGCATACCAAGGTAACTAAAGCACCCAAGTCATGTAATGTAATATGAGGGACTTGAACCACCTACTCATGTAATAATAATAATAAGGGGGACTCAAATCACCCGATCATGTAGACCCTCACGTCGGCAACCGAGGTTTCTAGTATTGGTCCCTCGGGACCTCCACTTTCATGACTCAACTAAATAGCCTTCATTAAAGCCTAATTAAAACATTTAACACACATTCTCATTTATTGAATCATGATACGCATTTAGGCATACATTATCGGTATCATCATACCTACTACATTTGCAAGGTAACATCGACATGCCAAAATAATTATCATCACTTCAGAAAATTCACAACCTTCATGGTTCAATTATACATTAGCTTGGGGAATTACACAACCCCATAAGGTTTAATTCAAAATTATTTTACTTCATTATCTTTTCACGTTGTGAAATACTTCAAGAGTAGTTCACTGTGCATACTTTTTATATTCAAAACCAATTTCACAATATGGGGTTGAGGTCAGTAGCACTTTAATTGTCAATATTCACAAATTGGGGAAATCACAATCCCCTAGTTTATTCACCATACCCGTGCATCAAATCAATTTTAAAACCGTCATTTAAAACATAATCAATACATATATAAACATGAAAATCACATAAACAACAATTATTCATTACCCTCAACCCATGTTCAAAATCAACATTAAAATTTTATGAATAATACTTTAAAATACATGTTTTTAGTAAAGTAATAATTTGGAAAGAGTAGAATGCCTGAAATACCCAAGATTATGGGGAGAATTCAATCCTTGAAGCTCTACTTGACCCATTTCTTGGAAACCCTAAGTATAGATGCTTGAGAGACTTGAGAGAGAAGAAAGAATGTTTGGAGTGTGTTATCGATGAAAATAGGGCCCCAAGTATGTTTATAGGTCATGGGTTATTATTGGGATATGAGGAAAATGTCTAAAATACCTTCATTAAAAGATGGAAAAATAAATTATCAGTCGTTACGGGTCTTATAACGACTCATTGCGACTCATCTCCATGAGTGGTTGTCAAGATAGTGTTACCAGACACACACACTGTTGACCTTATGACTCGTATATCGCATGGCTCGTAATGAGACCCTACGACTCGTAAGGTCCAGTCGTAGTCAACACAGAAACCATTTGGGTATACACTGGACATCCTACAATTTACACGTAATGACCCATCACGAGTCCTCATGACTCGTAGTGAGCCGCTCGTACTCAGAGCAGAAGACTTAGCCCCACACACTGGTTAGGCTATGATTTGGGTTTAACGACTTGTCTACGACTCGTAGAGTAAGTCATGGTCAGGACAATGAGGATAAAATTTTAGGAATTTCTCAGAGATCAACACTTGGGGTATTTCAATCTAGGTGATGTCTTCCTCTTGTAGTGTCTCATTAGATCACAACACATTAACATAATATAGACAAGTAACTTTCCATAAATAAATGCAGCCTGAGTATGACTAATTAATGTAGGAAAGACAAGCTTCATTCTAGTACATAAAATCTTTGAAATGCACTTATATAGGATATTACAACATGATATGAGTCTTTATTGGCTAGCATTAACAGAATTGTCAACTTTGGGAATCAATGTAATGATGGTAGCATTAATTTAAGTGAGAAGTTTACCAGTCTTAAAAAATTCCATTGCCAAAGCCATCTGACCTTGGGTTGTTGTTCACATTAATGGAGAACACAACATCCTTCACCTCTTTAGCTGCCAGGGTAAGCATCAAACCAAGTTATTGAGATGTCTCCAAAGCAGGTCCTGTATAAAATCAGTCTACACGAGCCTTCCTCCTAGCCCCATCCACAACACCTAATAGCTTTTGATAGTACTTGAAAAATACCTCAGCTATCAATTCTAGTTAAGTATTCATTAAACCTATTCTCATCTTCCACCTGTGTGATAGCTTGTGCCAGTCTTTTTTCCTTAATAATAGAGTGCAAATATCTTGTATTTTTATCTCCTAATCTCACCCATGTTGCTTTACTTTTTTGCAATAAAAAGGATTCATCTAGAATTTATAAGTCTTTAAATCTGGTACAAGCTTGTTTTTTCCTTCTCTTGAAGCAACACATAGGAAGGATCCAATTGCAGTTTGATCTAAGCAAGATACATATTCTCTCTATATGCTTCCACCTTTGATAAGATACCCTTATAATGTCTAGTATGCAATATATTCAGTTTTGGCCTTAACATCTTTAATTTCTTAACCACCTTAAACATAGTAAACCCCTGAATCTGGACCTCCTAGCTCTTCTTTATTATTACCTAAAAATTAGGGTTATAGCTTCAGAAGTTGCAATATTTAAATTTTGGTTGCCTCCTCCTCTGTTGTTGTAGTATAGTTATATGAGCAGGACAATGGTCACTTACACCCTCAGATAGGTACTGATACACACAAAAAGGCATATTATTTATTTAATCACCATTCACCCAAACCCAATCAATCTTGGAAATCCATCACCTCTGCATGTGTAACTAGATTACCTTCTCTTCTATTTCTTTATTTAGGACATCATTAAAGTCCCCCACAACTACCTAAGGTCCTATATAACCAGATCTAATACCACGCAATTCCTTCCATAATTCTTTTCTCTCCTCTTTTCTGTTGTAAGCATAAACATAGTTCATTATAAACTCCTTCTGGAATAGTTTACACAACACCTTGCAAGTGACATCCTGTGCTGAGTTTTCCAATAATGTAATATGATATATGTTTGGCTTCCATACTACCACAGTCCTCCCATTATAATGGGATGCTAAGTTTGTGAGATATTCCAGCCAAAGAACATATTAGACATACTACTCTCCATATTAGTTTCTAATAACCCTACCATACCAGCTTCTTTATTTTTTCAGAAAAGAGCAACCTCTTTTTGTTTATTATGGCCACTTAGGGCTCTCATATTCCAACTAATAAAATTAACCATTCCTTAAAGGAGCAATTAAGTCACCTATATTTCCAACCTAACCAAGTTGTAAATCCTACACCTGAGGGTCTTTATCCCGCAGTTGGTAAGTGTTTTTTATTAGCACACCTTGCTTCAATGTAGCTGGAGATTTTGCAGTTTTGATTGGAAGAGTCCAAGTCTACTCACTCCCCAGTACCTATCCCCATGTACCTCATGATATTGATCAGTATCCGTCTTCTTCGACTTGCCCTTTTCCTCCTTGATTGGTACATTAGTCACTTCAACCTTCTTTGTGTCTTTCTTATGCACCTCAGCCTTCTTTTTCTGACATACTTCCTCAATGTGCCCATATTTATGGCAAGCCTTACAAATGAAAGGACGCTAGTCGTATGTTACCTTCTGTGTGACCAACATTCCCTTCTCATTACAGAACATAATTTCCTTAGGTAGATTCTCCCCCATTTTCACCTCAACCAGCAATCGAGCATAATTCAGCCCCATCTTCTTCTCCGTATACCGACCACCATCATTGGCTTCCCTATTAGGCCACCCAATTTTCTTAATCCTTTAGCACTCTAACATTTGAAGTCAAGCCCTATAAATCAAATCCTGATTGTAATTGAGTGTAATTCTTCACTAGAAAAATCTATTTCCTCACTCCATGCCTTGACAATACATGGTTTATTTGTCAAAATGCACAATCCCTCTTGTAGCACTTCATCCCTACTCTATATTGTATCAAATTACAGTAGGATAATTCTACTTTTCAACATAAACCTTTGTTGATTCAATATTTCCCCCACATCCTTTGAACAAATCCATTTAGCATTGCAAAAGGAGGATGAGCTCCCAGAACATAGCAAGCTATAGCCGACTTCCAGTAATCAATCTCCAAGTTAGTGTCCTCTATATCAGTATTAATCTGCTTACCTTCCTTCAAATCAGGCTTAACATACTCTATTTTAAACCCAACATTAGACATTTTGGAAGTATCAAATTTCTCCCAAATTGAAGGACTATCCGGCTTTACCTGAGTCACCTGGGCTTCCTCTTCTTCCACAGCATCTGCCCATGTTTGGGTTTGTACTGATTGCAGAGTAAAACACATCGACCCATTTCCTCAAAGTATCCTGACCTGCTTTCAATTTCTGTTCTCTCAATTTTGGTGATACATTAATTTGAGCATCATTATGTCTTACTATTTTCTCCATTTCCTAACTACGTAGAGTACGCACTACTCCAATACTAGTTTTCCCCTCTCTAATTTGCCCTGGAACCTTGCCCAATGCCAATGGTTTTGCTCTCCTGCCCATGGCTGGCGTACATTAGAACAACGTGCACTCTAAGAGAGAAAAATCGTCTGGACTTTAGCTACTTTATTTCTGAGACATATTTTCAATAGTTATAACAAAAAATATTTCCTACATTCAACTAGAGTTTTCTTTTTTATATAATTAAGTTGACTTACAATAAGAAATAACACTTCCTACCAAATTTAATAACGTAAAACTTAAGAAAATAAAGTAATAATTTGTTGTAGTGAACTTTGCAAGTTGCAAATAAACAATCGGGTTAGGATCCCCTCTGTAGATCTTTTGCTCTGGTATTCCTCGATGAAGGTATGGGACTGTGTCAACTCAGCATATCTGAAGACTCTAATTGATTTGTAGATGTGTAAGGGCCTTCAATGGGCATTACGCAATGTCAGTCGGGTTCTCGATGCAATTATCAAACACAATGAGAAATTCTTTTTAAAAAGGAACAATGATGATGATATATATGTTAAACAATATTTTTCAGTGAACAAATGTCTCCCCCTTTCAAAAGAAATCAGATAGAACACACGGGAATGTCTAAATAATAATTAAGAAGTAGTCTGTAAGGATTGAGAACCCGATTATTGCGGAATTTAGCCAAACAATCTTATAACAACAATAATAAAGACAATAACAAGTTGATAGTGACGGTATTTAAAAAAAATAAAGGAGGCACAAATTTAACGTGGTTCGGTCAGTGTGACCTATGTCAATGAGCAGAGAGGAACAACTTCACTATATCAACAAGAGTACAATAGAGAGATTACAAAATTAGAGTAGTCACTCTAATTAACCCAAATATCCCAAGAGAACAACCTCACAAGATCACTCCAAAAGAAAGGGCTCACAAAAGTGTTTTCCAACATCCACTCTCTAACTAAATACTCTAATAGGAAGGAAAAATAGATACAAGAGAATGAAAGAAAACTCTTGAAAATTGATATGTTACAAATGAGAAAAAAGGCCACTATTTATAGAGATAAAAATGGACTTGTTGATGTCATCCATAATGAAAATGAAAGATGTAAATTTCAACATTTGCATGTGAATGGAAGAAATTTACAACAAAATCTTTGGTAGCAACTTTTTTTGAACAAGTAGAAACTTTGTTTGAAAAATCCAAAAAATAATCTTTCAAAAATATTTGGTAGCAACTTTCCTTGACAAAGCAAGTGTGAATCATAGAATAAACAAAGGTCACATTACAAATCTCCACCTTGACCTGTGTTTGGTTAATATAGTAAATTTTTTTCTCTCCACAAAAGCCCATATGGGAAAAATCATTCTTCACAAATGGCAATCAAGCTCAAGAAAAACTTGAACTTACTGACCGAAAGAGACTTTGTGAACATGTCTGCAGGATTGTCTCTAGTGTTGATCTTCTGAACAGAGAGCTTTCCTTCAATAATAGATTCCCGAATAAAATGATACTTGATGTCAATATGCTTCGTCCTCTCATGATACATTTGATCTTTAGTCAAGTGGATTGCACTTTGACTATCAAAGAAAATAATAATACCACCTTGGTGTGGACTAAATTCAGCAAATAGACCCTTCAACCATAAGGATTCTTTGATAGCCTCGGTCACTGCCATATATTCTGCGTCGGTAGTAGATAAAGCTACTATGTGTTGTAATATAGCTTTCCAACTAATAGCACAACCACCAATGCAAAATACGTAGCCAGTCAATGATCTTCTTTTGTTAAGATAACCTGCATAATCTGAGTCTACAAAACCAACCAAAGTGTTAGTATTTCTTCCGAATTCCAAACATGCATTTGAAGTACCACGCAAGTGTCTGAGAATCCATTTCACCGACTACCAATGTGTTTTTCCAGGATAAGCCATATATCGACTTACCACACTTACTGCTTGTGAAATATCTGGATGTGTACATACCATTGCGTACATAATACTGCCAACTGCACTAGAATATGGTACATGTGCCATATACCTTTCTTCTTTCTCTGACTGTGGTGATTGAGTAGCTGATAACTTAAAATGAGCAGCAAGAGGAGTACTTACTGGTTAGCTTCTTTCATGCCAAACCTCTCCAAGACCTTCTCCAAGTACTTCTTCTGGGTCAACAATAGCTTGCGGGCTTCTCGATCTCTTCTGATCTCTATGCCAAAGATTTCATTAGCTGCTCCCAAATATTTTATTTCAAATCCATTTTTCAGTTGACTTTTCAAATTATGAATTTATGTTAAATCCTTAGCAGCAATGAGCATGTCATCAACATATAATAGTAAGTAAACAAATAAACCATCATTTAACTTTCGAAAGTAAACACAACTATCATACATGCTCTTTGAATAACCATGACCCAACATAAAGAAATCAAACCTCTTGTACCACTGTCTTGGGGATTGTTTTAATCCGTACAAGAATTTCTTTAACAAGCAAACATGATCTTCCTTTCCTTCAATTTTAAATCCTTCAGGTTATTGCATGTATATTTGTTCCTCAAGTTCGCCATGTAAGAAAGTTTTCTTAACATCAAGTTGTTCTAATTCTAAATCATGCATGGCAACTAAGGCAAGCAAGACACGAATAGAGCTAGGTTTAACAACAGGTGAGAAAATATCATTAAAATCAACTCCTTGTACCTAACTATAGCCCTTTGCAACTAATCGTGCCTTATACCTTACATCTTCAACCCCTGGAATTCCATCCTTTTTCTTGAAAACCCATTTGCAACCAATGATTCAGCTTCCTGAAGGCGGCTTCACAAGAGACCAAGTATCATTCTTATGGAGAGATTCAATTTTCTTCATTTATTACAATCAGCCACTTGGCTGAATCACCACCAGAAACTGCTTCTAAATAATTTGATGGTTCTCCAATTTCTTCAGTTTCCTATGCAACTGAAAAAGTAAATGCAACATAATCTCCATACCTTTCTGGTTTGTGAATTTGTTTTCTTGGCCTATTTGTTGCTATGGAATACTCATTTGGTTCAACTTCAGAAGTCATAACTTCTGGATCAACTTCTGGAGTTTCAACTATATTTTGTTTCGCAGTTGATGAGCTAGGCTCAAAAGGTATGCCAAGCTCAATCTCCACTTGTTCATACATATCATGCTCTTTGTTCTTGGTGCAAGAGCTAGAAGACTCTTTTATGGCAACATGGAGGATTCATCAAAGGTTACATTTCTGCTAATTATAAATTTTGGTGACTTGGGATAAGGCACCAAAGTCTGTATCCTTTTACCCTATTTACATATCTAAGGACAATACACTTTTTAGCTCTTGGCTCTAATTTTCCATCATTTACATACATGTAAGCAGGACAACCAAAAACTTTTAAGTCAGAATAATTAGCAGGTGTACCTGACCATATTTCCTCCGGAGTCTTGAAGTTCAAAGGTGCAGAAGGAGCATGGTTGATAATATAACAAGCTGTAGAGATAGCCTCTGCTCAAAAAGCATTTGTCAACCCAACATTTGAAATCATGCAATGGGCTCTTTCCAAAAGAGTCTTGTTCATCCTTTCTGCAATACCATTTTGTTGAGGTGCCATCCTCACAGTTCGATGTCAAGCAATTCCTTCATTTTTGCAAAATTTATTGAACTCGTCATTACAAAATTCCAAGCCATTAGCAGTTCTAAGCCACTTGATCTGTTTTCCTGTTTGTTTCTCAATCAAAACTTTCCATTGTTTGAAAGTTAAAAAAATATCACTTTTGTTTTTAAGGAAATAAACCCAAAAGTTCCTTGAATAATCATTAATAAAAGTTAACATATACCTGGCACCACCTATTGATGGGGTACGGGAAGGACCCCAAAGATCTGAATGAATGTAGTCCAAAGTATCTTTTGTTCGATGAACTGCTAGATATTTGAAGCTGATTTTTTTCTACTTTTCAAACACACAATGTTCGCAAAACTTTATTTTTTCGATACTTTGTCCACACAGTAGACCTCTTTTGCTGAGGATGGAAAGACCTTTCTCACTCATATGCCCTAATTGCATATGCCACAATTTGGTGATGTCAGGATCAAAATGATTTAAAGTAAAAACTGCAGCAGCACCTGTAACAGTGGATCCCAATAAAGTGTACAACGTACCTGATCTGTGTGCTTTCATGATCACAAGAGCGCCTACAGAGACTTTCAAAACTCCACATTCACCTGTGTATTTACACCCAAGAGATTCTAGAGTGCCCAATGAAATGAGATTTTTCTTCAAGTCAGGAACATATCTAACATTGGTGAGAGTTCTCACCACACCATCGTGCATTCTAATTCGGACTGTACCTTTACCAAAAACTTTGCAAGGAGCATTGTTGCCCATTAAGACAACTCCACCTCCAACAGATTCAAATGTGGTAAACAAATCCCTATTGGGACATATATGATAAGAACAACCCGAATCCAAAATTCACTCATCATTAGATTTAAAACTATTATTAGTTGCTAAAAATATTATTCCCTTAGACTCATCAGCAGCTACACTTGCTTCGGTAGAGTTAGCATTTTGGTGCTTATTTTTGTTTTCCTTATGCTTTTCTTTGTTTTTCAACTTGTAGCATTTAGAAATAATATGATCTTTCTTATGACAGTATTTGCACACAATATTTCTAGATTTAGACTTTGACCTTGATTTAGACCTCTCACTATTTGATTCTTTCTTATTAGATCTACCTCTTAGAAACAATCCTTCCCCATTGGTTGCGCTACTTTCCCCGGTAATATCTCTATCTATCTGTTCCTTTGTTTTTAAGATAGATTTAATTTCTTTGTAAGAGATATTATCCTTTTCATAAAGCATAGTATCTCTAATATGCTTAAATGATTGGGGTAAAGAAATAAGTAATAAGAAGGCTTGATCTTCATCATTAACTTCAGCGTCTATATTACTCAAATCCATAAGAATAGAATCAAAAGCATCAAGATGTGAAAGTATAGAAGTACCTTCAACCATACGAAATGTGTAAAGCTTTTGCTTCAGGTAAAGTCTATTTTCTACTGTCCTCTTCATAAACAAGGTTTTTAGTTTGTCCCACATGCCTTTTGCTGTGATTTTTACAGATACTTTACGTAAAACCTCATTTGAGAGATTTAGAATGATACCTGATTTTGCCTTTTTGTCTATGACGGCAAACTCTTCGTCCTTCATACTTTCAGGCTCCTTCTCTTTTCCTTCCAGTGCTAGATCTAAGCCATCCTAAATTAGGATAGCTTCCATATTTAGTTTCCACATTCCGAAGTTTGCACTTCGATCAAATTTCTCAACGTAAGTCTTTGTTATAGTCATTTTGGCTACTTAAAAAAAAACCTGGTTAGATCCGGCTCTGATATCAATTTGTAAGGATCGAGAATGCGGTTATTGCGGAATTTAGCCTAACAATCTTATAATAACAATAATAAAGACAATAACAAGTTGATAGTGACGGTATTTAAAAAAATAAAGAAGGCACAAATTTAACGTGGTCCGATCAGTGTGACCTACGTCCATGAGCGGAGAGGAACAACTTCACTATATCAACAAGAGTACAATAGAGAGATTACAAAATTAGAGTAAATATCCCAAGAGAATAACCTCACAAGATCACTCCAAAAGAAAGGGCCCACAAAAGTGTTTCCCAACCCCCACTCTCTAACTAAATACTCTAATAGGAAGGGAAAATAAATACAAGAGAATGAAAGAAAACTCTTAAAAATTGATATGTTACAAATTAGAAAGAAGGCCCCTATTTATAGAGATGAAAATGGACTTATTGATGTCATCCATGATGAAAATGAAAGATGTAAATTTCAACATTTGCATGTGAATGGAAGAAATTTACAACAAAATTTTTGGTAGCAACTTTGTTTGACAAATTTAAAAAATAATCTTCCAAAAATATTTGGTATCAACTTTTCTTGACAAAGCAAGTGTGAATCATAGAATAAACAAAGGTCACATTACATAATCTCTTATAACAAATCCAATCAATTAAACAAGACTGATAAGGGGAAAACTTCTATTGGACTTCTAACAGAATGCCTATCAGAAGACCAAATTATGTATCCCTGGGAATGTCCTGTAATATCTGATGACTTAAATGTTACATTATAAGATGCCTTCTGATTCAACGCTGTGAATTTCAAGATGTTGGGATTAACAGTCACCGTGATGCCTTTGAGTCCAAATATTTTAACTGTGTAAGCTGAAATTGCTTCTCCGACGTTAGTCACAGTCCTCGTATATGTCTGGTCACTTGATTCCTTAGGAATAGAAAATGAAGGGTAGTTCAACTCTGATTGAGGTATCCTTGATGTACAATGTACCTTCTTTTTCACAATGGCACTGACTTGATCATCTGTGTAGTTCAAGCCACACAAGTATGGGATGTAATCTTCAGGCTGGATGTCATAAACGAGTCCTGGATCATTTGCTCTTGATGGATTCACATGCCCTGACCCGAGTGTAAGTAGGTCAGCAGGTTGAAGTGTCTCGTCCTGAATTGGATCGTTTCCAAGGTTGATGAAATCAGCTGTGGTCATGATTGCGGATTTAACTGCAGCTGGAGACCAATCTGGATGTGCGCTCTTTAATAGTGCTGCAACTCCTGCAAGGTGAGGGCAAGACATCGACGTTCCAGAAAGGAAGTTAAATGACCATGATGAAGATGAGGATGCTGTCTCGGTCTCTATAGAGGTTGGCCACGCTGCTAGGATATTCACTCCAGGACCAATAATGTCGGGCTTTAGTATGCCCGGACTCTGCACAAATGGACCCCTGGAAGAAAAGTAAGCAACTATTGGTGCGTGCTTGTCTCCAATTCTCGTTCCCTTGAATGATATTGTAGCAACTGGTTTTGATGTTGATTTCATATAGTTTATGATCATTTTTCCGTTGCTGTAACTAACATGTGTCGTGGGAAGGACATGATATTCTGAAATTGTTGTAGAGCCACGAGATTCTTCATTCATGAGAATCATGCCAGCACCACCGGCATTTTTCACTACTCCTCCTTTGTCAATTCTAGACGAGTATCCACTTGTATCACACAACACTATTTTACCCTGGACATCGATTAAATTCAACAATACATCACAATCGTTACCATTCACGAGTGGTAAAAAATTTCGTGAAAAATTTGTTGGCTGGAAGGCTGATTCTCCTTCATACTCTGCTCCGTTACCCAAGACTGCTACCGCACTTATCTTTCTATCTGTTGTGCTAGCACCAACGGTTACAATCCATGGGGCTCCGTTTATTACACTACCATTACCTGGTCCATCATTTCCTGCAGCAAAACTTACAAAAATCCCCTTCTCCATCGCACTGTACGCACCAACTGCCATATAATCATCATATAAAGGCGGAGACTCGTCTAATCCAAGTGAAATGGAAATCACATCCACACCGTCTTCAATTGCAGCGTCAAATCCAGCTAAGACATTGGATTCTTGACAATCAAGATAACAGACTTTGTACATGGCCACATGGGCTCGTGGCGCAATGCCAACAGCCGTGCCATTAGCATTACCAAAAAAATTGGCACCATGCACAAAGTTCCCCACAGCTGTGCTTGAAGTATGTGTTCCGTGCCCATTTTCGTCCGAAGGGGACATATCCGGCACAAAATTTCTGGCTCCAATAAGTTTCTTATTACAGTATGTTGTAATGTTGAACTCACATTTGCCTTTCCATTTAACAGGTGGATTAGGCATTCCAATGTCATTAAAAGAAGAATGTTGAGGAGTAATTCCAGAATCTAATAAACCAATAATCACACCGTTGCCTGAATTTGATGCATTCCACAGGCCAACATTCTGATGCAAGCCAAGGAAACTTGGACTGTGTGTGGTGTGCATCTGAAGTACACGTTGGGGACGCGCTGATACAAAACCAGGCTTCTTTTCCATTTCTTTCACTTCAGTTGATGACAAAGTAGCAGCAAAACCATTGAACACATGACAATAAGAGTATGAAATGCGCGATGAATGATTTGAATTTGTAGGCAAAAATGATTGATGCCAGAGATGTAAATCTTTTGAATTAGAAAGAACTTGATCATGAATTTCAAGATGTACTATATAAGTTTCAAAATCACTTTGATTAGTGAAATGGTAACCAAATGCTTTTGATGAATGCAATAGGACAAAGCAGAGAAAGGTAGAAATGAGTTTCAAATCCATGTTTTTTTTTCTGGGTGACTATCACATTTAACAATATTTGTATATATAATGCAGTTCCATTAACATATAATAGTACGAAAACTCATAATTTATTAGGGTCAGTAATTCAGTTTGCTGCCAAATAATCCAGAGTTAGTACGTTGACTGAAAATAAGAATAATATAGTCAATATTACAAGGAAGAAAATTAAATGGATTCTTGGCTAGTCATCAGTTTAGACATATATAATCAGTTCAATTACCATATAATAGTATGAACACTCTTAAATGTCTAATCTATATATTGTTGATTAGATCATACTTAATTTATTATGGTTAGTAATTCAGTTTGCTTCCAAACTATCCATAGTTAGTAAGTTGAATTAAAACAAGAATATTATAGTCAGTATTACAAGGAAGAAAATCATACAAATTCTTGGAACGTAGTCAATAGTTAGTAAGTTGACTGAAAACAAGAATTTAGTCAATAGTCAGTAAGCTTGATTTGTTCGGGGTGCGGATAACTTGTGTGGTAAACTAGATCTATTATAAATATAATGGATCTATTTTTATTTGTGCGTGGATATTTCTTAACTTTTCTAAATATTTTTATTTTTATTTTTGTTTTGAGTTTATTTATGTTAGTTTTATCGATATTCATATCTTGGGGGTGATTATATAGTAATTGGTTAAATGTTTTACTATAGTATTCTTTATTTTTTTCTCTTAGTTTTTATAATTCTTCTATATTATTTTGAAGGTATTCTAAATATTCTATATCTTTTGTTTCAAAATATCCAATTAGATTGTCCTTCATAAGTTTTTCTAATAATATTATTTCTCCAATATTTTAAATATTCATAGTCTATCATTTTATCCTGTAGTAATTGTAGATTTACAAATTGTTGTATAATAATTTATCCTAAGTATACTGTAATGTATATCTAATTCTAGATTTTCAATGTTATTTATTATCTTGTGTTGTTCTTTTCGTAGCGAGTTTTTTAAATTACATAAACTATCACATGTACTTTTTCCTAAATTTTCTTAGGTTTCTTCTATCCATATTAATTTTTCTTTTAGATTCTCCATTATTTTTCTAATTCGGTTTCTATAATTAATTTCTTCATTTAGATTATCTTGATTTTCTCTAGTTTTTCTAATATATTCTAACATTTCTTAATCTAAATAATATCCATTTGGGTAATTATCCAGGTATAACTGTTCTATCCAATTTATAATTTCAATTTCATAGTTTAATACTTTTTCTAATATTATTCTCTTAATATCTATAATTTCTATATCTCTAAGTATATATAAGATTAATATTTTAAGATTATCTATCATTTAAAATTGGTTAAGTACTTTATTATAATATTTTTTAGTTGTTTGTTTTAATTTCATTAATTCTTCTATATTTTCACTAAGAAATTTTATATCTATTTTCCAAGATTCTAAATATACATAATTTATCATAGTTAGTGTGTGGGTTTAGTATGTAAGTATTTATAAGAGTAGTTCGGTAGGTGTGGTATATAATTAATTCTAGTCATAAAATATCTATCAAATATTTTTTCCAATATGATTTTTCTTATATCTACTATTTCTATATCCTTAAGTACATATAAAACGAGTATTTTAAATTTATCTACCATTTCTTCAGATAAATAATTATCCATTTTTCATAAAATTGCTATTTTCAAAATATTTCCTTCAATCATGCACATAACAAAATATGATCACTTTAGATTGCTATATACTAGATTATTCTTAAATAACATATTCTTCGGTCACTATTAGCATGGTAATCTGGATACTTTTCCCTTAAACAGCGCCTCTACTCTGGTTACTCCCTTATCACGGCTTTCTTGCCTCACCGATTTCACCTTTAGGATGGCATAGTTCTTAGGAATTTTTCTCCTTTTCCACTTTGCTAATAAACTTCTTAACATACTATTTTTCGAATAATTCTACTATAAAGCAACTAACATGAACTTATTTTATCATATTATTATTGTTAGGAATTTTTCTCCTTTTCCACTTTGCTAATAAACTTCTTAACATACTATTTTTCGAATAATTCTACTATAAAGCAACTAACATGAACTTATTTTATCATATTATGATTGTTAGGAATTTATGAATTTAGCTATTCATAATAGTAAATGAATATACCTGTTCTGGTAGTTTTGATAATTCTAAGTTTTGTTCCTCCATAGATTTTTCCATTGAAATATACCTGTTTTTTAATAAATAATCAAAATATTTGTTGTGGATAAGAGGGAGTTTTTGCTTCAACGCATGAAGGCTTGTCCTTCATCTGAGCAAATGCTCGTTTATTTATAAGCTGAAGTTGTAAACTTTACATGCACGTGTCTACTGCTAAAAGACTAAAAAAACTTAATAATTAGTGTATAAAAATGTCAAAAAGGTCAGGCTATAGGCTATAGCTATCCTAACTTTTATGCTAAAAAAGTCTTCATCTTAATCTACTAAAAGACAAAAAATTATTAATACCTAAGACTTTCTTTTTACAATTTACTACTTATTACAATTTATTAATACCTAAATCTACTAAATTACAATTTAGGTAAAGGAAATTGTGAAAGTTACCTACATGTCTCTTTCACAATTTAATAGCTTGTCTTTTTTATCTCCATTATTGCTTCCGTTGTTATCTTCTTTTTGTCGTATCTGCTATTTTTCTATCTTCTTTCTAGCTGGCATGCTTATCTTCTTGATTTTTTTATTCTAGGCGGACTTCTGGGATAATATTATCTTCTCCATTACATCTCGAACATTGATGGTCTGGATATTTATGCCCAATTATCTTGCAATATCTTGTCAATAATTCGTTTGAAATAAATCCTCTTTTAATTGCTCGTGCAGTAGATTGTCTTTCTGGGTTAAGTAACGTCAATATCCATTGTCTGACATCTTCAATATCTGTTTGTCGTAGTTCTTTTGAATTTGAATAAATCATCTGATGGTCTCTTGAATAATAGCTCCATATTTTGTTTCCATTGGTATAATTATTTGTTAATTCTTGAATAATTGTAGCTAGTCCAATGAGTTGTTTATTTACGTAGAAATCAGGTATTTAGATTCTGGGTATCTCTGGCTGCTGCACAATATCTTCTGGTATAATCATATCTCTGGTTAGTCCTATTTTTACAACTTGTATAACTGGTTTTATCTCGTCGTATAATATCTCTGCTGGTGCAGTATAACACTTTATATAAAATAGATTTCCTTTGGTTATTATTACATAGGTGTTGAATATTTTTTGTAATTCTTCCATAGCTGATAGCTCTTCTCCATCTTGGGTGTATATGGTATTTAATAATCCATAATCAAAATAAGTTTTTATTAAGCTTGGGTTGGTTTTGGGTAGTGCAATTAGTTTGTTGTGACCTTGTAATCTTTGAGTTATATAGTTTGTGTTGGGTTCTTTGATATCTGTAGCTCTGGGGTTAAGGTTTAGAAAAGTTTGTACTTTGTAGATATTTTCTATGTATTCTCGGGTTATATAGTTATAAGCTTTTTTATCTTGGGTCAGACTATCTCGGTATGTGGTAATTTGTGGAGGTATGTTCAAGAGGTCTTTTTGTATTTTTGGTGTAAATGTTTTTTCAAATGTCTTATTTAAGTTCATATTCTGGTATCTTTGTCCAATAACTCCTTTGTTTGTACCTGCAATTGTAGATTGATAAACATTATGGGTTTTACGGAGTGTCCCAACGTCTCCTTCTAGCTCTGAAATTTTAATGTCTTCCGATCGACATAGCTCTGCACACTGCTGAGTTAGCTGATTTGTAGTTTTAGACTTCAGTTTAACTTCATTAGTCTTTAGCTTTTCTATTTCATTACCCATACTGTCCACTTTCATTGAAAGCGTAGTTAGGGTTTTGAATATCTTTTCTAAAGCATCATCTTCTATTATATTAGTCTGTGTAGCTTTGTCTTGATATGTAATCTGCAGTAACGTTTTTGTTAGTACTAATTACTTCAATTGTAAATGTAAAATTTAATATATTCAATACTAGTCTCCGGATCTCTTTTGTCGTAACTGAATTTTGTATTTTCTTTGTTAGCCACCATCGTACCTGTGTATTATCTGTTCATACAATAAACTTGTTATATACAATATATGACTCAAATGTTAATAAACATTTATATAATGAACATAATTCTTTTCTATTTATTTCCCATTTTATTTTTGTTTCATTAAATGTTCCAGAATAATATCTACAATGATGTTCTATTTTTTCATTTTCGTACCTATATTTAAGTACTCCTAGATAACTACATTCACTAGCATCTGCTTCTACTATATATATAAATTTTCTATTTTCGTCTGGGAATTGTAATTTTGGTAATTCTTTACAAAGTGTTTTTATTTTTTGGACTTGTTTTTTATCTTCTTCGTTATAATTATATTCTACATCATTTTTTAATTTTTTCTGTAAAGGCTTTAGATTTTCTGCTAATTTTGGTATATATTCTCTTACTTGGTTTACTAATCCCAAAAATGATTGTAATTTCTTTTTTTATCTAATTCTTCTTTCGAATTTATTATTTTTTGTACTATATGTTGTTGCATTTTTACTCCACTTTTATCTATTTGTATTCCTAAAAATTCTATCTGGTTTTTCATAATTTCAGCTTTCTTTTCACTTAAATTTATTCTCGATTTTTCTATTATATCCGTAAATTGTTCTAATAATTTTAAATGTTCTTCTTTGGTTTTTGTATATAATAGTGTATCATCTATATATACTATACAATTAGGTAATTGTTTAAAATAACTATCCATAAAATGTTGATATCTACCTGGTGCATTTTTATATCCAAATGGTAGTACATTCCATTCATAAAATCCTTGTGGTACCGTAAATGAGGTTAATTCCTTAGATTCTTCTTCTAACTTTAAACGGTAAAATTCTGATTTACAATCAAATTTACTAAAGTAATTATATCCTTGTATTTGTCTTATTTTTAATATCTTATTTGGTATTGGGTAATTATATGTCATAGTTTTTGCATTTAGATTTCTATAATCAATAATCATTCTACTTTTTCCTCTTTTTTATTCACTATGTTTATTTACTATAAATGTTGGACTATTGTGTTTACTATTACTTTTTTGTATATATTGTTTTTCTAATAATTCATCTATATGCATTTTAAATTCTTTTAGATCGTCAAAATTATATGTTAATGGTTTTTGAGTTATTATGTTATTTTTATCTATTAATTCAATTTTTATAGTAGTTTTATGTTTTTCTCATCCTTTTAATGGATCTTCACTATATAATTGTTCTAATTTTTTCTTAATTATTTCTATCTTATTTATTGAAAATATAGTTATTTTCTTTTTATTTATTGAAAATACGAATAGTTCTATTGTATCTTCAGTATTTTTTATATTTTCTAATTTTTGTGTAATTTTTTCACTTTCTTCTATCCAATCAGTTTTCTTTCTTATTTTATTAGTAACTCTTTCTGCTCTTACTTTCTGTTTACATGGTGTTGTAAACCACCAATCCATTCTAGTTACTATATGTGGGTATAATTTATCTAACAACGGCATTCCTAAAAGCATATCTTTTGATGTTAGCTCATAATTATAGATTTCTTCTATTGTTAATATTTTATCCCATACTTGTGTTTTTACATTCTTAGCTTTATAAGTAATTAAACTTCTTTCGTTATTAAATCCTTTAACTATTATTGGTGTTTTTAATTTATCCCATTTACTTTTTGGTAAACAATTATATCTACATAAATTAGCTTCTGTTCCTGTATCTATCATTGGCGTATAATATTTACTGTAATACCCTTCTACTACTATCTTCATTAATACATATATTTTCATATCATGTTAAAGCTCTTCTTAAGAGTAATTTCTCTTTGTTATATGTTATAGATAATTGTGTATGCTCTATATTATATGGTTTTACTTGTTCTAGCCATTTTATTCCTAATATTATGTCTTCTTTTTGCATTTTTCCTTTATTTCAAATTCTATTTTTATTTTTCTAACTCCTATTGCTATTTTTTTTCTGCTATATTTTTAGTGTTTATTAAGCTTCTTGGTAGATCTGGGCATATATTATTATCAAATTTTATTTCCTCATTTTTTACTAGATATCTTGCTATATAATTTCCTTCTTGTCCTGTATTTAAGAGTATTAAATATTCTTTTTCATTTATTGTTCCTGTTATGTAATATTGGTTTAAATTAGTTGTTGAACTTGTTTCATAACTTGTTCTTTTTTATGAACTTGATGATTCTGTTTTTTCATAAGCTATTCTTTTTGTTGTACTTATTCTATCATTTAATATTTCTAAATTTTCTTCTATATCTATGTCTCTATAACTATAATCATTATTATCAATTATTTTTACAAATTGTTCGAAAGGACTTTCTATTTGTATTTTGTTAATTTTATTTTTTCCCGTTATTTTATGTTTTGTTGTTAATACATATAGATTTTTACATCTTGCTGTGAATATTTTACTTCCTGGGGTTAGTTCTATTCCTGATATTTTTCAATATAATACTAATGATTTATCTATATTTTTATCTGTTATTGCTACTGAATAGTTCGCACTTATTATAAATTTAAATTTTTGGTATATTAAATTTCCTTTTATGGCAATTATTATACTTTTTTCTATAGGTTTTATAATTCTATCATTTGCTAAATATAATTCTATTGGTGTATCTATTCCTTCTCTAAAACATGCTTTTATTAATATCTCTGTACCTCCAAGGTGTACATATTTTATTGGGTCTTTACTTTTTATATCGTTTATTTCCTTATTAATTATTTTTTTTGTTACTAGTGGTATACTAGCTCTTCCTTTTACATATCTACAATCTATTACATGTTCTTTTTGGCTTACTACGTAGTATTCTTCTTTTCTTCTACTAAATATGTTTTTTACTGTTGGTATTTTAAATATTTTTTCTACACTTAAATCTAATTCTTTTCCTTTTATTTCATCAAATATATGACTATCAAATATCATTTTTTGATTTGTTCCTTCTTCATTTAAATATTCTTCCTTTGTTATTATTTTTATATCTTCTTCAGTTATTTGGTTTATTCTTATATCTTCTTCAGTCATTTAATTCATCTAATTCACTATCTATTTCATTATCTGTTTCATTCTCTGAAATTTCATATATACTATCTTCACTTTCTAATTCTTAATCTATATAATCTATCTGCATATATTCTGTATTTTTTATTTTTATTTCTGATATTTGTTTATTTTTTGGGTTTTTAGGTAATTTACAATCTCTAGCTAAATGTCCTAATTTTCCGCAATTATAAAAAGTACATTCTTTTATAGATTTCTTTGTCTTATATGGTGTTTTATGTTTATAGTTTTTACATAATATCTTTTTCTTGGTTTCTTATATTTATATTTTGGTTTTTTGTATTTCTTATGTCTTTTTCTTTTCTTATAATATCTTTCTTCGCATCCAAATTGAGGTGTTATTTTATCTTTGCAACATGCTAAATTTCTTATTAATATTTTTTTCATTTTTATTTCTTCTCTATATTTTTCACATAGGTTTCTATACCATTGTTGTAAAAATTTTATTTTTGCTCCTAGAGTATCTACTATTTTTGCTTCATCCCAACTTTTTATTATTTTTGAACTAAATGGTTCAGGTAATTTACTAAAATATGATTTTCTTATTTCTTTACTTTCTTCTATATTATATGTTCCTTTATAATAATATTCTTTAAATGCGCAAGTATATTCATCTATGTAACACATATTACATATTGCTAATTTTAACATTAAATTCCTATTTGTATCTTTCTCTTCATTTTGTTCTTCTTCTGTTGTTGTCATGCTGCTAAATTCGTCTTTTATAGCTATTTCAGATTTTTTTAATAATTCTATAGGTGTTAATTTAGTTGTAGTTTTGGATGATGTTTCTTCTGTAGGTTTGTCAGTTCTTAATACCCTTTTACTATTTTCAGTTAGATTTGAAAATCATAATTTCACTGTTCCTATTAGTGTTTTTTCTATATATTTTGGTGCATCTGTTACATTTATATTATTATCTAATAATTATTTTGTCAAATATCATATCCATAATTGTATTGTTTTTTCTGTATCTATTACACAGTCTAAGTCTAAAAAGTTATAATTTTTATTAACTATTTGTTTTGGTGTCCATTTGTCATATTCATCCTTTAGATTATATCTTTTAAACTTATTCTTATAATATGTAGGTTTTCTTATTATATTTTCATCTTCTTTTTTATCAAGAGTATTTTATTTCTGTGTTTCTATTTTCTAAGTTTTCTTCATTAATTACTTCTTGTTTTTCATTGATTTCTAAATTTTTTGTATTTGTTACGATTTTTGTATATGTTTCACTATCTTCTGAATCATAATTATCTGTTTCTTCAACATCTATTGTATTTATTTCTAATTCCCTAGCTTCTATTTCTTTATTGTTTATTTCTATTTTTTCTTTAAATTGATTTATTTCGTTTAATAATTTTTTTTCTTTATTTTTTTCTTCTTGTTCTTTCTGTCCTTTTTCATACAGATCTTTTAGCATTTGTAGTTCTTTTTCTAATTCAGCAATCCTACTATTTTTAGTTTCTTCTATTTTTCGTATTTCTTCTGTAGTTTGTTGTTTTATTTTTTCTATTTCCTTTTTTTTTTATCTATTTCTTCATTTTTTTTCTATTCTTACCATGGTTGTCAACTTATCTTCTAATTTTAATTCTTCTTTTTCTAACATTAAATATAAATGTTCACCTATTTTCTTATACCTTCTTCCTAGATTAGAAAATACTATTTTTATTTTTAATCCTTCATGATTTTCATATATTTTTCCATCTATTATAAATTCTTCTTTATTCATTTTTTATTTAATTGTTAATAGATCATGTTGGTATGTATATTCTAGACTATCTATTGTTGATTCTAAATTTGACATTTCTTCTTTTTGTACATTTATTGAGTTTTTACTAACTCCGGCAATTATGTTATATTGTAATCTTTCTATCCTTATTTTTAATTCTTTACGTTTTTCAGATATTATTTGCTCTAATTCTTTATATTTTGATAATTTTTATACGTTATTCATCTAAATAATATTTTGGGGACTATCTAAATCTAGTTTTATCAAATAAGGCATAATTAATAAAATCAATCAAATATATCTAAATTACACTACTTCCGCACCCTTAGACAACAAGAAGTGTAGTCAATAGTTTAAATTTTTCTTACCGTCCTTTAATCTTCTTTATGGATATCCTAACTAAGAATATGAAAATAAGAATAGTATAGTAATAGTTTAAAATTTTGTTTGCTTGAACTTACAGTCCGATAATTTTCTTTATGAATATCCTAACAAAAAATAAGTAAAAGCTCCATAAATTCCTACTCTTTTGGAGTTAATTATTTCTTATGTCACTTTTTTTTCAAAACTATTAAACATTTCTCATTTAATCCACACGAATATATCACATTCTTCCGAATAAATCACTTAATTTGCACAGAGACATTACATTCTTCTGAATACATTACTTAATTTTATATGGATACATCACATTCTTTCGAATAGGCCATTTAATTTTACATGAATATATCATATTTTCCTGAATTCGTGATTCAAATTTATACGGATGTATCAAATTCTTCTGTATTATATCTAAGCTTTTAAGTAAAATTAAAAATTTATGTAATTATTTAAAAAGAATTTTAAATAATTATAATAAATTAAATTATGGTATAATGTAATTTTTTCAAAAAGTAATCTAAATTTGGTAATTAGCATTCTTTGACCGAACAGAGGAATACAAACTCACACTTATTTGATATTTTGACTTCCCATATTACACCTGTTTCGTTTAGATACCTCAACTCCGTGAAAGTTTTTGTGATAGATAAGACTATGGATGTTCACTGTTTGGGTAAAAGCAGATCTAAATTGAAAAACGAACCAAATCGATTTTCATTTGGTTTGGTTTTATATTTTTAAAAACCTATAATATTTGTTTGATTTTAGTTTTGTCTAAAAAGAAGCCGAAAAACAATCGATCGAATATATATATATATTATTTTTATAATGTCACGATCCGAATCGAGGTTCTGACCGTGAAGAGCTTCCCGAACCATGAAGATCCGAGAGACCTCTTAACTTGTAATTATAAGCATAACTCATCTATTATCATAATGCAGAAGTAAACTGAAAACATAGTAGTTCTATTATTTCAACTTAACAATACGGGACATAAGTTCAAAAGAAACTCAACATCATCTATAACAAGTCTACGAAGTCTCTACTAAACTGAAAGCAATAATCTATCTAAAACAGGGACTAAGCCCCGGTCGGACCATGAACTAAAATCAAATGAAGTAAACACATGGACAAAGGTCTTCCGAAATAAGGGAGGCTCACCGACTCCAAATATCTGACAACGATCTACTAATTAGCAGGACCACGGGACTGGGCCTCAAAACCTGAAATATAGGAGGTCAATACACAAAGGTATTATTGATATGTGAAACAATCTAAAATAACATATTTTTGTACAACATAGGTGAAAGTATTTCATAAAAAAAAAAATATTTAGCATAAGGTAAACAAAAACACATGGGCTTAACTTAAAAGCATCAAAATATTTTCTTGAAATTATGACTCAACTCTTCATTCAACTTCTGAGCTAGATGGTACACCCTACAAACGTACTTATCCATGGGCTATATGGACTCCACCCTTAACTCGGCGGTCAAGCCTCCAATCCGAGTTTGCCGCAAAGATTGGGGTCTGTCATGCGTACTATGCCATAAGGTCATCGCCAACATACAATCCATAATATACTACATCATAAACCTCTATCGACAAAACACGGTTTCGGGCTAAGAGTAATTTGAACTCAAGCCTTCTTCGGGAAATCAACTAGCTCTCTTTAAGCCCAATTTTAGTCCTTTAAGACCATGATTCATTCTCTTAAAACATTCAATACGTATTCTGTTAAGGGCATATCATCACCGGGTATCGTCATACCCAGACTTGCAAGTCAGTCATATCGCACCATAACGTATTCGTACCCTTTTTATTTATGATCATGTTATTGACCACCCAAAAACTTTAAACATCATGTGAGAGAGTCTTGCTATAGATTTTCATATGAGTTTTGCCCAAAAACACTCTCTTTTCATTATTACAATCATATGGTGGCCATCTCATGTTCTCATTACTTAAAACCCATGAAATCTTTCAATAGACACAATGAACGTTTACAACAAGAAAAACACCCCCTCTTCACGTCATAGACAATATTAATTGATGAACTTTAGAAAGGAATTCATTCTCTAGTCTTCTTTAAAAAATCATGCATTTGTACAACCCACAACACTTGAAATTAAGAGACATCATGATGAGAGAGGGAGTTTCGTTATTCATGCTCTCAATTAAACTTTTCAAAACTGAAAACACATATATATACGTGATAATAATTCAATTCTTTGAAAGGATTTCAAGACGACATATACTTTCATCAAAACAAATTCAAGATACATGCTATTCAAAACGATATCAAATTTTTTTTTCGTAAACATGATTATAAATCTTTAAACTTGATGAATCGATAAAACTTATGCCCATGGATTTTAGGATAGTCCCACATACCTTAATTTTCTTAACTTAGGAATAAAACTCTAATCTTGATGCTTTCTTGAAGATTCTTGAACTTGGGGAGCTTGAATTCTAGATAATTTAGGAAAAATGAGTTGATTTTTTGTTCTTGGGGGAAGGAGAGGGTTTTCTTGAGAGTGAATTGGAGAAGAAGGGCAAATATTGTCCTAATTTGTGTTATGGACGATTTGGGTTAGGGTAAAAGACCCAATTGCCCCTCAACCATTTAAATCAGAACTGGATGCAACAACGTCACCACGAAACGATCTTATCGCGGTTGTTTATTTCCCTCACCGCAACACGGTCTATATGATGACAAGAATAACACCGCGTCGCGGGCTTATCGCGATAATCCTTTGGTTTCGTGATCCAAACATGACCCAAACCCCATCCGAAAATCTAAAACTTCTCCGAGATATGCTTCGAATATGAATTAACTCAAAAATCAATATCTCCGGGTCGGGACGTCCAAGTTAAAAATCCTCCAAGTTTAGAAGCCTTAAAAATGACTAAATCCCTAACACTTCATGAAATTTTCAGGCCTTAAGCCCCTTATGCATACAACTAATAGCTGAATAAATTCAAAAATAATATGGGTGCTACATTATCTCCCCTTTGGGATCATTCGTCCCCGAATAAAGTTCCTCAACACATTAAGCACAATTTTTAAGCAGTATAAGAATTAAAATGAGTAGGATAAGAATGATACCTTCCATATCATCATCTGCGGATTCAAAGAGAGTTGGATATCTTGCACGCATGTTATTCTCCAACTCCCAAGTAGTTTCCTCAATATTATGATTCTTCAACAACACTTTCACCGAAGCTATTTCTTTACTCCTCAACTTATAAACTTGTTGATCTAGTATAGCTATGGGTTCTTTCTTGGATAAAAAATCCCTCACCCCGATTTCTTCAACATTCAACACAAGCGAATGATCTCCAATACATTTCTTTAGCATCGATACATGAAATACAGGATGAACAGAAGCTAGACTCGCAGGCAAATCTAACTCATAAGCAACTCCGCCATAGGGGAGATAATGTGTTTAATGTGTCTTATACCATAGGTTTAGAAGCACAGGCTCTAGAGCACCCTTAGCAGTTCAGATTCAGCCATCAGTAGTAGATTAGAATTGAGTCCTCATCATTCAAGGATATACGTTTATCTCATTATCTTATTACATTCACTATTTCAGTAGATGGAGTTAGTTGGGGGATTGTCCCATCAACTCCACAGTTCAGATAGCTCAGTCAGAGGCTTATCAGACTAGATGATCAGACAGTTGTTCAGTTTTGGTATTAAGATACCTCATTTTAGTTTTTTCCAGTTTACTCAAACCTTATAGCATTTTAACCCATTATTCTATATTTATACAGTATTATTACTCAGTTATTGAAGCAGACATTTATACAGTATTATTACTCAGTTATTGCAGCAGGTACCAGTCATGGGTTAGCTTATGGTCCTTCAGAATTATGATCATCGTGTAGCATTCGGGGTACAGACTCAGGGCGTTACAACTATTCTCACAAGAATTAGACTACAAAAACTTCACCTTTTCTGAGTCAATCTATTAAGTGGAGAAGCTATGAAGGAAAAACTCTCTACAAATCTTCTATAATATCTTGCCAAACCCAAGAAGCTTCGGATGTCGATGGGTTCATGGGTCTGGGTATTTTTCTCACTGCCTTAACCTTTTGGGGGTCAACCTTAATTCCCTCACTAGATACAGTACGCCCCAGAAAAGTGATAGAACTAAGCTAGAATTTGCACTTGGAAAACTTTGCATACAACTCATGATCTTTAAGAGTCTGAAGGATGATTTGGAGGTAATTGGCGTGTTCCTCCTCACTCTTTGAGTAGATCAAGATGTTTTTGATAAACACTATGACGAATAGATCTAGAAATTGATGAAACACCTATTCATGAGGTCCAAAAATGCTTTGGGAGAATTATTTAGTCCGAAAGACATGACTAAGAAGTCATAGTGACCATACCAGGTTCCATAAATGATAGAATATCAACCTCCCTAACCTTCGATTGATGATACCCCGAATGAAGGTCTATTCTGGATAAATATTTGGCACCTTGGAGTTGGTTAAAGAGATCATTGATTCTGGGAAGAGGATATTTATTTTTAACTATAACTTTGTTCAGTTGACAGTAATCTATAAACATACGGAGGGAGACGTCTTTCTTATGCACGAAGAGTATCGGAGCACCCCAGGGCGAGATACTAGGTCGAGTAAAGCCTTTGTCAAGAAGGTCTTTCGACTGTTCTTTCAACTCTTTCAATTCTGCAGGAGCCATTCTGTATGGCAGAATAGAAATAGGCCGTGTGTCCGGCAATAGTTCAATGCAAAAATCTATCTCCCTATCTGGTGGTATCCCAAGAAGGTCATCTGGGAATTCATTAACTACAGTGATAGATTGGAGGGAAGGACTTATAGTTTTAGAATCTTTGACCCGAACAATATGATATAAACAACCCTTTGATATGAGCTTACATGCTCTAAGATAAGATATGAATTTCCCCCAAGTACTAGAGAATCCCCCTCCCATTCTATCACTGGATCATTAGGAAAAGAGAAGTTGACTTTTCTAGTTCTACAATTTATTATAGTCTAATATGAATGGAGCCAATCCATTCCCAGAATAACATCAAAATCAATTATGTCCAGCTCTACAAGATCAGCCATAGTATCACGATGAAAAATAGACACCACACAATTTCTACAAACTCTCCTAGCAATAATAGAATCACCAACAGGATAGAAACAAAAAAGGGTTTTGGAATATTTTTTAGATCAAAACCAAAACTAACAGCCACGTAAGGGGTTACATAAGACAAGGTAGACCCGGATCAAGTAACACATACACACCATTGGAGAAAATCTGTAACATACCCGTAACAACATCTAGCAAAGCCTCTATATACTGGCAATTAGATAAAACATATAACTGGTTGCGACCACCTCCAGTAGCAGAAATAGTGCCCTTAGGTGGAAGGCCTGTGGAATTTGTTTAAGACCTGGTACCTCTAGTATTCCCAATGGCTGAGGGGAAGTAACTCTGAATATGTCCTTCTTGGCCACACTTGTAGCACACGTTACTTCCTAAATATCATTTTCCCAGATGAATCTTTTCCACAAGAACTACAATGAGGGTATGACCTACTGGGCTAAGCCACACTCCCTTCAGACTGAGTACCCGGCATCTTTATGCCATTATTGGGCTGGGAGTTATAAAATCACAGATCAACTGGAAGTCTGGGCACCGGGGCGCTAGCTGAAGATAGAGAATTGCTCCAAAACTTCTTCCTAGACCATTTCTTACCCCAAATACCACCTTTTTGCTAACTGGCATTCTGATCTACAAACCTAGCCCTCTTAGCCTGTCTTTATTTTCCCCTTACCTCTGCTTGTTTTTTCTTCTTCTCTTTTACCTGCTGTATATGCACTGATAACTTGAAGAAATCAATATCTCTGTTCAGTATAGCTCCCTTAAATTCTAACACCAAATTATCTGAGAGACTGAATGCGAACTTTCCTATGCGGGCACTCATGTTTCCCACTAACTTTAGAGAATAACGGGACAGCTGGTTAACTTTAATGCATACTCTTTGACACTCATCTTCCCTTGTTTCAGATTCATGAATTCTTTAGCTTTTGCTTCCCTCAGTTCCTGGGGAAAGAAATGATTTAGTAAAACCACTACAAACTGACCCCACACAAACGATTCAACATCTCTACCCCTCAAATCTTCCCACTCATTATACAATTGTTTAGCTACGTCCTTCAGTTAATAAGTGGCCAACTCAGCCCCTTCAATTTTACTAGCCTACATGACTCTATAATTTTTTTTCATTTCATCAATAAACACTTAGGGGTCCTCCTTAACCTTTGTGCTAATAAAGGTGGGTGGGTTCAGCCTCATGAACTAGCTAAGCCGAGTAGTTTCAGACAAACCTGGCACAGAATTCACATTTTTAGACCGACGGGACTGA